>CM059209.1:36222556-36395056 GCA_030347435.1 Clarias fuscus | reverse complement strand
AATACTTAACAAACAATAAAAAAAATTGTAAAAAAAAAAAAAAAAACATCTCTGACATAAATAACATAGCCGCCCTTCCTTTCAATAACAGTCTTGACATTCATGGAGTGTCAGTTTCTTTGATTTGTTGACAGTTAACTTTTTGTGCAGCAGCAACCACGCCCTCCTCCCGGACAATTTTCCTTCACCGTAATTCATTGTTTTTAAAAAGAGCCCAACAAGTTCTCAATAGGGTTCAGGTCAGGTGAGGAAGGTGTCCGTGTCATTATTCTTTCTTCTTTAAGGCGTTTATTGGCCAGCCATGCCGGTGAGTACTTTGATGGAGTGTTGTCCTGCATAAACATCATGGTCTTCATGAAAGATGCAGATTTTTTCCTGTACCACAAAGTGTCTTCTAAAACCTGGCAGAAGGATTGGGAGTTGATTTTGGGCTCATCTTTAATAATACCAGCCCATACCAGTACCCCATCTCCACCTTGCTGGCATTTGTGTCCCTGTTACTGATCCAGCCACGTGCCCGTCCATCTTTGCTCGTATTCACAAAGCTTCTTAGAATTCTCTCAGAGAGCTCCTTGCTTAGCTTTAAAAGTCCTAGCTGGGAGTCCTAGACTAAAAGTGATTTAGGAAACTTCTCAGAGCAACTTTGAGTAAGGAAGGTACAAAAACCTTTGTCTTAGTGTGGAGGTGTGGTTGCTAGTTGCTAGGGATGATGTAGCAATTCAAGGACTGTAATTGATTGATAAGAAAATAACCTCTGACCTCTGCAAAGGTCTTGAAATTATTACTCACTTGCCTAAATATTGTGCACACAGTGTACATTGTGACCAAACAGCACTCTATCTCTACCATGTCATCTTCTATAATTATTATTTCTAAACAAACGTCTCAATTAATTCACTTTTACCACATGGGCTGATGGTGTAGGAATAGTTTAGAGCACCACCTGTAGGATCGTACAGAAATGTCGATGTTTTACCACCTCAAATGTCATTTTTCTAGACTAATTAGTGTGCGGAAGTTTTTTGAGGTTGGTGAAAGAGTGTTGGTGTAGGAGTGTGTAAGAGTGTGTAGGAGTGTGTTTTGAGACACACAGAGTTTGACGCACGGTTGTATGGACATACAGTCATATGGTCATGATCACGTCAGTAATACTTAGTGTTTTTTTTAACCTAGATTAGGAATTGGGTAAAAGTATTTAGTGTGTGTGTGTGTGTGTGTGTGTGTGTGTGTGTGTGTGTGCGCGCGTCATGCTCAAAGCCATGTTTGTTGACTCTGAGGTTATCTGTTCTGTACAGGTTATCACTGTCAGACCCGTGTACACTACACCACACACCATAACACGTTCACTCAATATTATTGGCACCCCTGTACACGTCCACGTGTGCGATAACCCACTGCCCTGAAATGGCACTAATCAAAATCTGTTCCATTAATACACAGTCCTGCTCAATATTATCGGCACCCCTGTTTAAGATGTATTCTTAGGCTTCTAATAAATTCATTTTTTTATTTAAACAAATAAAAAATTGTCTATTATATTTACAGGTTTACTGTATCAAAATAATATTTTGTATTTTATTATTAATTGAATGGTTTATTTACTTATTTGTTTATTATTTTATTTTATTTGTATTTCTTCTACAGTACTTCTATTCCTAATAATAATAATGTTTGATGTATAACATATCTAATTATTAATCACATTTATCTGTGTGTGTGTGTTTGTGTGTGTGTGTGTATGTGTGTGTGTGGGTTTCCAGGCGCTGAAGGCCACAGGTCTGAGAACAGGAGACCCCCGGCTGAAGGAGTGTATGGAGATGCTGAAGGTGACCCTGAAGTCCACGTCAGACGGAGTGATGCTGGACCGCCACCTCTTTAAGAAGTGAATCAGCACACAAACACACACACATACACACACACACACACACTGCTCTTATACGTTATAATGATAAGTCTGTAATCTCTAGTACACTAAAGTGTGTACATTATGCTTCTGTCACATCAGAGTGATTTACAGTTTGTCTTTTAACTCCAACTTTTCCATCGACCACACCCATAGCTCTTAATACAGTCACGCGTACATGCTCACGTTGAGCGTCGTACGTAAACAGGTATGTTATATAACGCCTGCTTCAGTGAGTGATGTAACTGTCGGGGTGGAGGGAGTGAGGGAGCGTGATAAGCTCGCGTGGGGGGCGGAGGGAGCGGGTGGGTTGTTTGGAGAGGGAGCGGAGAGGCTCCTCGTGTGATGTGAGACGAAACTTCTCGCATACGCCCAGAATGCAAAGTTAAAACGTACCCTCGTTTCTCTAGCTGCAGATATTTACATTTTTCCCTCAGCCAAAGCTTCAGGGGGATTAAAACCAGGAACATCAGCGTTCACACGCTTTATATTTAATGTCAGTCAGCTGGGTTCATGTAGTTTCTCACAGTAGAGCTCTTCATTGTTAAAGTTTCTCACAGTGTGGTTCCTGACAGTATCGTTCCCTATTGTAATGCTCCTCACACTGTAGTTCCCCGCAGCATTGTTCTTCACAGCGTTACTTGCCCTTTAATTCCTCACGGTGTAGTTCTTCATGACCTGGTTTCTCATGCTATAGTTCCTCTCAGTATAGTTTCTCATGCTATAGTTCCTCTCAGTATAGTTTCTCATGCTATAGTTCCTCTCAGTATAGTTTCTCATGCTATAGTTCCTCTCAGTATAATTTCTCATGCTATAGTTCCTCTCAGTATAGTTCCTCATGTTATAGTTTCTCTCAGTATAGTTTCTCATTCTATAATTCCTCTCAGTATAGTTTCTCATGTTGTAGTTACTGGAGATATGCTTCAGTTCAATATCAGGAGCACACACGACCATAAATAAGAATTTATTTATTTTTTTAAAGCTAGCATTGCCGAGGTGCTCCTGCTTCGAGATTTTAATCACAAATTTCTCACACTGTCACCTTGTTGTCGTCATGGCGATAAACCGGACACGATGTGCGCCCGAAGGCCACCAATAAAAAAATTAAAAAATCGGTCTGATTATACGCTCCCGGCTCCTTGCTGCCGTCTCTTTTATAGCATTTAGGAGTATTTTAAACACTGGAGTAATTGTAATGGAGATGTCAAAGTCATGCTGTGTGAAGTTAAACCCAGTGTGTGTGTGTGTGTGTGTGTGTGGACAAGGAGAAGACGCTGAATGTCTGCTCCCTGACCCTTCTTGGCTCCTCTCCCTCCGCTATGTGTGAGTGATGAGTCATTTCTCTCTCACACACACACACACACACACACACACACACGCGCTGATATTTATATCTTGCTCGGAGAGAGGTGTGTGTGTGCGCGCACATTCCTACAGCAGGAGGCGTCTCCCACAGATTTTAGCCAGGAAGTAAACATATGCTTTTTAGGAATTTCAGAAGGCCAGGGCGTCAATACTTTCTTGTCTTGACATCGGACCTTTGTCGGAACGATGCCGTCTTTTCTGCGTAAATGTGATTCATATTTCTCGCCTATCGTCTCACTTCCTGTCCTTATCATCAGTCCCAGTGTTGAAATCTGGTTCCACACAGTACAAGTGTCTCATGTCATGATATTTCTCTTCACAGTTCAAGTTCCTCTTTATAGTTTGAAGGTTTTCTGCCGCAGGAGGAACGTTACCGATCGTTTTCAGCGACTGACATTTTCATTCTGTTCCCTCCTCAGGTGTGTTCAGAGTAACATCGTGCTCCTGACCCAAGCCTTCCGTAAGAAGTTCGTCATCCCTGATTTCATGGCTTTCGCCTCCCACATAGACAAGCTCTATGACAATGCCCTAAAAATGCCCGGAGGTCAGGTACGAGACGTACCCCGTTCATCACCCCTCCCTCTCTGCTCTCTCCCCTCTCTCTTTTTTTAATTTATGTTTCTTTTTTTTTCTCATGGAGTAAGGAATCTCATGCTGTGTTGCTGTCTCAGGTGGCTGATTACATTCCTCAACTCGCCAAGTTCAGCACTAATTTATGGGGCGTGGCTATGTGCACCGTGGACGGACAGAGGTGAGCGCTCTCTTACAGCCACGCACCGAACATATTGTATAAAACATGATGGGTCAGAAATCTCTCAGAAGTAAAAAAAAAAAAAAAAAAAAGTTAGAAATAAAGGACAAAAGTCAAAAAAGGTCAGCTACTTGTTGGGGTTTTAAGGGCTACAAACGGGGTATGGTGTACTCTTCGGACTGGGACTTTGTACCGAACACGACGCAGTTTTATTTTTGTTATTTTTTTAAACCAAATAATCTGATTGGGTGAGAGGTATTCCACGAGTAATGATAATAGAGCATAACAGCACTGGGAGGTTTAACAACACGCATCACAGGGGTTCTGGCCGTCATTAATTACTTTCGGTTGCCAGAGTGGGTGAAAATACGGTCCACGGTCCACTGTAAACCCTAATGCTGAAAATAATTAAACATATTGAGTACTGTTAACTTAAATAATTACAGTTAGTTCAAATTAATAGACATTGATGAGTATTTAGAACTTTTTGGTATTTATGAGTTTGTAGAAATGACACTTTTCAAGTTAGCTGAACAAATTTGATATTTTAAGCCACAGTAACTGTCACCTTAAGGTTCCACCAACTTAAAATCTTTCAGACTAGTGATTTTGTGTCTGACGTCATCAGGGCAATAGTGCACTGGTGGCTCAGTGGTGGGTGTTTCATCTACCACGCGACAGAGGACAGCTGCCTGCCAAAACCCACATGTCACAGAATCACTTTCATCAAGAACACACATCTGATATCGTTAGGTTCGTCTTGAACAACACGCCGTCTCTGCAGTAATCACTTCCAAGTCGTTCAGGATCGCATTCCTGCTCGTTTATTTTTGCTTAAGTCCTGCTACAAAGCTAACTAGCTTCTAACACGAGGCTGAATCCCAAATTGGTCTCTTACCCCTGACCAAGGCCCCTAGAACAAGGGATTGTACACCCTACATAACGCACTAGCTTTCCATTTAATGCTATTTTGGACTCAACTTTTATTTATTATTTATGGACCACTTTTAGCCGGTAGTAACCCCTGTATACCCGGAATTATATTAAATCAATCATGAACAAGAGCTGAGTAAAATATATACATTGTGTTTAGGGTTATTTAGGACACAATGGTAAAATAATTCATAATGTCTTTGTTGTAGTGTTTAAACATGTTAAATACCCATCGTGTGATGTAATGAGTCGCGGGATCATTCAGATATCAGGAAGTGTGTGTGTGTGTGTGTGTGTGTGTGTGTGGCGCACTCTGTGGCTTATCTACAGGACTGTAAACTCTCAGCTCGAGTGGTTGCCACTTAAAATCTGTTAGGTTCAGATTTTAGTTTCCAGATTGCAGTGTTTTACAACTTCCCGTCTTAAACACACCCGTTATCAAGCTTTGAAAACGTCCACACGTCTCACCCTGTACCTTAACCGTTTGTCTGCCGGGTTTTTACTTTTGTACCGTACCTGCTCAGGGATGTGTACAGTGTGCTGATGTATGATAGTTATTTACCACCAACAACAACAAAGAAAAAAGATTTTCATGAAGGCTCGTTTGAATTATTTATTTATTTATTTCTTATGGAAGGAGTCTCCAGCGTCAGAGCTTTAAGTGTTTAAGTCTCTTTAGATTAACAGTATCACTTTGCTGGTTCAAAGTGTTTTCAGAGCTGTTTTACACACACACACACACACACCTCGTCACACATGGCTGTGATTGGCCAGCTACTGGGGTGTAAGAGCAATGAAGTGTTGCAGGAAATGAGTTAACTTCAGCGTGATAACACACACACACACACACACACACACACACACACACTAACTGCTCCATCACATGATTCACCTTCATCATGATTAGTTTACTATAACAGCACAACACCACGTGGTTCTGATTCTTCCAGAACATTCTTCATATCTCAGTGCTTCAGTTCTTTAGAGTTAATAAGCGACAAAGTCAAAGTCTACTGGATCAGCTGTTTAACGAGGAAAAGAAATACTTGAATTGGACGCATTAATTGATTGTGATGACGCAATCACCACAACGACAATCGAGTAAAACAGCACTAGAGCGTTTTAGTTTTTTGTTTGTTTGCTTGTTTGTTTTGTTTTGTCCCTCCCAAGAGGATCTAGAAGTGATCTGATGGCCTTGACACAATTATTGTCTAACATTACGATTATTGTTTTATTTAATGTTTAATTATCTTAATAGAATGAGGAGTCATTAACCATAATTAATATAAGATCTGACGTGTATCACACAGACATTGGTGCTGTTTTAGTTTTCAGTTTTTTTTTTTTTTTTTAGTTTTAGTTTTTATCGTATTTAAAATATATATACAGTGGAACCTTGGATTACGAGCATAATTCATTCCTGAAGTGTAAACCAAATCATCATTTTCCATAAGAAATAATGAAAACTCAAATGTATTCGTTCCACAGCCCCAAAAAATAAATACATAAAAATAATTCATACAATCGATAAAATGAAAATAAAACAAATTAATCTGCACTTTACCTTAAAAAAAAGTACAAATAAATCCCGACAGATAAGTGTTTCGGTTGGTGTGCGCAGGCGCCGTGTGTGTGTGTGTGTGTGTGTGTGTGTGTGTGTGTGTGTGTGTGTGTGTGTGTGTGTGTGTGTGTGTGTGTGAGTGAGTGAGTGTGTGCGGAATTAGCCCTTTCCCTCGCCTCGTTTTACACAGTAACACTCCTCCTCCCTCTCCCCACCTCGATTTTTAAGTTTCACAACAAACATACACACACACACACACACACAACGGAAACACCGTTTTAACAGGAAAAAAAGAAATGTCTCTGAGACTGGCATGAGCACATACGGTGAAAAAGTGAGAGAGTGATGCTCGGTGTCAAAATAAGAGTCTCATGTGTGATACATGATACTCGGCACTCGTAAACTAATACTTGCTCGGTTTCCGATTAAAACTCTTTGCTCAGTTTGCGGAACACTCGTAAACCACGTTACTCGCAATCCGAGGTTCCACTGAATATTATTTTATTTATTTATTTATTTTTACTATTTATTTTTTTTATAATTGTTTATTTATTTTATTATTCGATTTTTACTTCTTTAGTGTTTTTTAGTTTTCATTTGATTTGCTCCAGTGAATTTAAAAGAACACAGATAACATGGTAACACATTTTATATAAAATAAACAAATCCGAATCAATCAGAAGACTTTCCTGAACTACATACCCATGTGTCCAGTAGACCAGAACTGTGCGAAAGTCTTGAGACTGTCTTGAGAAATAGTTCTTCAGGCTTCATTTTCAGTCTGTGAGTTTCAGAGGAATTTTATTTATTTATTTATTTATTTATTTTTTAAGCCACTCAGTGAGCTATGAATCATTAAAGCATAAACAATAAAGCCAGTGAGAAACGGGTGCAGATGATGAGAGATGATCAGGAGGTGATTAGTGTACTGAATGCTGAGTGGTTGGAACAGACGAGAGGGGAAACGAGGTCGCTGCTGAGGCCGATACGTAAACAACTAGTTTTTAAATTCTATCTTTAGGCACTTCGCAGCCGGTCGCAGTAAAATATTTGTTCCCGTTTGTCTTAGTTACATCTACAGAATTGAATTTAATCGAGTATGAATAAATGAGGGGGTCAAGACTTTTGCACAGCACCGCACGTTTGCATTTGAGGCGGTTGAGTTTCTCTGTAATCCTGTTTGTTTAAAATGTGTCATTTATTGAGTCTGTGATGTTTATAAAATCCTGATGCTTACAGATTCGCAATAATAATCTAATTAGCAGCGAGGAATCGTGATAATATTGACTCAGGTGGTAATATAAGAGTGAGTGATGTATAACGTCTTTAGTTTTAGTTTTACTTGGAAAAGTAAATGTAACAGAATTCTCTTACTGTTTAACTTTTAATATTAAACTCCAGAGTGTTTTTAGAGAAGGGTTGTAGAATTATATTCATGCCCTCTCTCTCTCTCTCTCTCTCTCTCTCTCTCTCTCTGTGTGTGTCTGTGTGTGTGTGTGTGAGTTAGACACACGGTGGGCGACACCAAGGTGCCGTTCTGTCTGCAGTCGTGCGTGAAGCCGCTGAAGTACGCCATCGCGGTGCACGACCACGGCACGGAGTACGTGCACCGCTTCATCGGCAAAGAGCCCAGCGGCTTACGTTTCAACAAACTCTTTCTCAACGAGGAAGGTGAGCTCTCCACACACACACACACACACTCACACACACACATGATCACTCCTTCTGTAATTCCGGTTCAGTCCAGTTCGAGAGCTCCAGTTTTACACACGAGTAGAGTTTTAAAAGAGTATCTGAAGTGTTTTAACTCTCTCACACACACACACAATGGAAGCTACGCCACATTTCTGATTTTCTTTCTAGAAGGTCATGAATAGAATAAATAATAATAATAATAATAAAGCTAAATATTTTGGACAATACTTAAAATCACTTGATTTCTGCTTTTTTTTTCTTGAAGCTCCAAACGCCCCCCTTCGTTATTCATGAAACCACCTGGCAGTGACGGTTCGGGTGTCTCTGTCTCACTCACTAACGAAAGGCCTTAAGCCTTGTTCAGCTCCAGTCTCCAGATTACCCACAATTCCCTAAACACTTTGGCTTTGAAGTTGTCACTGGCCAGGTTTTTTTTTTTTTTTTTTTTGAAGATCGTCTAATACGGATTTAACCTTCTCCAGGATGTCACCCCTACTGTTTCCATGGCAACACTATATAAGTTGAATGCCACAGAGCGCTGATGAAGGCAAGGATGTGGATGAAATCCGCGCAGGACGGAAATAACCGCGAAACAAATCATAAAGTATTGGCGTTCCACTTCCTGTTGTGTGTTCTTTCTTTTTTTTTTTTTCTAGAACAATCCGTGCGGTCAGTCCGGGGTTTTAAATCTGATTAAAGTGCCCGAGAGGGTGTAATCATGCACATGGTCATTCACAGGAAGTGATGTAAAATCTGAGGAATTCTTCCTTTTCTCTAAAGCAGACTGAAAAATCAGTTCTGGAAAAACTCCAGATAAAAGAGTGAGGACCTCGTGTTCTCGTCCTAACAATCAGTCTGGATTTTTTTTATATATATATTGAACTACCTGTTTAATAATAAACTGTGATATAGGGCACATTAATTAATAATCCGCTGTTGATCGTGTTCCCGTCTCCAAGGAAATCGCTCAACTCTTATTTTGGCTCGAGACGAGCGTACACGCAGACTCCTCCCTCTTCCTGTTTACCCCCCCCCCCCCCCCCCCCCCCGTGCCTGTTTAACACTCCAGCTTTTAGGAATCCGTTTCTCAGAAACGCTCCTGATTAATCAGCGACCCAGATTTAGCTGGAAATCTGAACCGAGCTGTTTCCCTGAAACAGCGAGCGGAGGGGAAGAAACCAGACGAGCGCGAAGTGGCGGTTAGTCCAGGATCTCTTAGTACGAGTTAGTAAGATGAACCTGCAGGACGAAGCACGGCGCTGGTGTCACTCTGAGGATGTGCAGGTTTGCTGATTGAGTTTATACGAGGGGCGTTCAAATGAAACCGGGACTTGTGATGAATTTTCTGGTGAACGAAGGAGTAAAAGTAATTCAAAAAAGTACTGCTATAGCACGGCACGATGAGGAGACGTCGTGAACGTTCAACCAATGGAACATCTGATCCTTAAAAATCAACGAGAATTTGTAATCTCAGAACCGTTTTCTGTTATTTTGCACAATCTATTGCTCATGAGCCACGCCCTTTCAGACAACAGCTGAGCTGAGCAACTAGCCGTGGGCAGGGGCTCTCCTTACATACAAATAAAATAAAATTGAATTGAATAGCGCTTTAACAATTATCATTGGCGCAAAGCAGATTTACACACATCATAAGAATTATTTAAGTTTGTATGAAATATGATCTGCTTGTTTAAACCCTGGCCAGTACAATAATGAAAAAGGAACATAATAAAGAAGAAAGCCTCCCTGACACACACACGCGCACACACACACACACACACAGGAAACCAATCTGTAGTCTACAACAGTTCTCCTTTAACATAAATGAGCGTTATTGTCAGACACGCTGCCATTCTACTAAGAGAATCAACGCCACCTTCTGACCAATCGGAGCGCAGCGCCGCGGTGTAACGGTTACTATAATAACTGATGCCGTTGTTTGTCCGCAGATAAACCCCACAACCCGATGGTGAACGCCGGGGCCATCGTGTGTACCTCTCTGATAAAGGTAAGCGCACCCCCGGTGTCCTCCTCACCCCGCGTGTGTCGTGATGAACTGTTAAATCTCTCGTCCTAACTGTACTCACAAAGCGCACAGGGTCCTTAAAGGTTCACCCTTAGTTAATAATAGTTTTTTTTTTTTTAAGTTAATAATAATAATATCCCGGGATATCTCTAGATATGACGTACATGACGGTTCTGGAGACCCTGGAAGGCTAGAAGGAATTATTCTTAATGAAGTGTGTGCTTGTCATCGTTCCACTCCAGATGATAACATCGTCCATTCCCATTTATATTTATATTAATAGTAAAACTTACAGTGATGATGATGATGATGATGATGATGACGCCACTCAGGACACTGTTTTTCTGTGTGTAATGAATTCTCAAGTGAAATTCATTTGAACTTCCTGTTGCTCTTGATTTCCTCATCTCTCTGATGCCACTGATTATTATTAAAGTTCATTAAAGTATGTACACACACGTACACCCCACACACACACACACACACACACACACACACACACACACACACACACACACACACACACACACACACTGGTCCGTGTACGGATTTCATGATTAATTCATTCCTGAAGAAGGAAATTTGAAGTATATTGTCATGCTTCCCACTGTGTGTGTGTGTGTGTGTGTGTGTGTGTGTGTGTGTGTGTGTGTGTGTGTGTGTGTGCGCGTGCAAAAGGGCTTGATTGTGTCAATAACTACTGTATACAATACATATAAACATCAATTGCAGAAATAAAAACACTTTACCCTAAAACTGATGTATAATAATCCAGACATAATCCAGATATTATATATAATCCCACTACTAAAACGTGCACAATGATATTTTATTAAATATATTTTGACCATGAAAACGTGATGGTTACATTCAAATGTATTGTTGCCATGTTCGTTATTTTTAGACCTAGAAATAACAATTTCTTTAATTTTAAGGTTAATTAATTAGATTAAACACGAACCCAAGCTGAAAAGTATAGTAGCTGTAGTAATAATTACAAAGACTTTAAGAAGTTTCCAGATTTGTTTGTTCCTGAGTGTAACAAAATGTATACATAAAAAAACTTTTCTAATTATAGATAATCAACGATCAATGGCAAGTACTTAATGATTTATACAGTAAATACTAATGTGAAACGTAAAATTTTAGCATGATTTTCTCTATAAACTATTGTAAAAAAATATATATTTATACAAATTACAAAGTAATAAATTGGAGATTTTTTAAAAGCTGTAAATTTAACACTGGAGACTCCTTTCATAAATGTGTCAATGTTTGTAGTGAAACATGTTTAGATAAATAATAATTAAAAAAATTTTTTTTAGTTTTTTGGCCGAAATATTTTTTTTCCTCTTTAGCTGCATATGTCTCTCAGATCACAGTGATGTGATCAAGAACCCTGGAGCCTTGGGCTTGTCCTTTATCTGGTCCATAATAAATACAAGACAAGATCAAATCAATTAATTTTGTTCTTCAATCGCCAAAAGGTTGTGCACCCCTGACCATCACACACGTGTCCTTGTTGAACATCCCATTCCAGACTTGAGTCCACCATTATTACTCGTATACATGAATGAGCGTATATTTATTGACAAGGCTTTCCAGTAGACATTTGGGTGTGGTTGTGTAGATTTGTGTTCATTCAGGTATAAGAGCATGTGTTAGTCAGGGCTCTGTGTAGCACACTCGAGTTCTTCCATTACACTTTTAACATAACACATCATGTCTTCATGGAGCCGGGCGTTGTGGAGCTCACAGAAACATCGCCATGCTGGATAAGGGTTTGGGCCCCTTAGCTCCAGCACTGCAAAATAAATCACAAGTTAGCAAGTGAAATGTTCTTGAGTCTAACCAAACCTACATATAATTTCCTCAAACATGCTTAGAACAAATCAAATATAATATTATTATGCTTATTTCACTGTCAAATGTTACTAAAATTACAACTGCTAAATGTCTTGTTCTACTGGCGGATACTTTTCCTATTTTTTAGGAATTTATTTCTTGAAAAAAAGGAAGCTGCCAATAGAACAAAAATTTCACTTGCCATATACTAGATTGGATAAGATTAGATGTAATGTTAAAGTACCTGTACAAAAGCAGTGAAATAAATGTAGTCCTGACTTACGAACATTCTGCAGATACGAACAGACCGTAGTTCTACGAACATTTGTAGATGCGAACAAATCGCAAATCGTAGCTCATGTGTTTTTTATTCAAAACATAAACACTGCAGTGCACCAGATCCCAATATTCATATCAGAGTTGTATAAGGCTCATTTTTGTCGGACTTAAGGACAAATCCGACTTACGAACATATGTTTTAAAGTCAGGGACTATCTGTACATAATATATGGGTTTGACGTTCAGGGGTGCACATACTTTTTGTCTACATAGTGTAGTTCAAATGTGGTGAGTTAAACTGGTTTCTTCAACTGTATAAAAGATAATTTATCCTTGATAAAGAAGAGCTACAAGACAAAGAATAAAAACATTCTACTCTGTGAAATTTGTAAGAAGTACACAAGATGAGACCCAAGAATGTGGTGGGAAAAGTTTGGTAGGGACGTTAATGCTTTAATGACAGGCAGGAAACAGAGGCTCAGACTCATCCTCAGGTAGCGAGGTAGAGGTACGAGTGCAGTATGGTGATAAGTGCGGTGCTGATACACAGAGAGACTCAGTTAGACTGGAGGTGAAGGGCAGGGACACGGGGGATACGCCAGCACACACCATCAGCAGCATTACAGAAATAATTTAACCTCCGTTATTCCAGCAACACGTTCATCATCTTTCCCAGCCGTTTTTCATTTTGTGTTGTTTGTTTTTTTGTTTGATCACGAAACAGGAAGTGTTGCGAAAATCTCGTTTAACAAATGAATTCCAGAAATTCATCCCTCATTGATCCAGTCCTCCACACGGGGCTTTAATCACTTTCCACTTACCAGGTCATGTTTATTCATCATGTGATCAATTATTTCATATTGATTACTTGTGAGTGAATGCATGAACGGATTGTGAGAGAGTGTGTGAGTGAGTGTGTGAGTGCTCGCCCTGTGTTGAACTGTCTATGGGAGCTGCTTCTGCTGTTTTCCGTAGGATCCTTTTGTACCACGTTACCGCATGAGAATTTCTCCCCTCCTGCCGCGAGTGCTCCGTGCGGGCTGCCGTGTGCAATGTGGTGATGAAGGCTTTCTCTGTATGCTTTTTTTCTTTATGTTGTTGCATATTTTACAGACGTAGGAACTGTGGGATTTTTTGACCGCTGCAGCAGGTCAATGACGTTGGTAATCTTTTCCTTTCCATTATTTCCTCCTTCCTCCCCTCATTGAAACAAGCTGGGACACACTGAGCTCTCAATATCACAGTGTGCCTGTAAACTTTTAACAGAATCTGTCAGATCTTAAAATGGTTTTGTCATCCTGACTGAAAAATTAAGCTGCCTCGTTAGTAGAAATGTGAAGTAAATTCATAACCAAAAATCTTAGGCTCTGGAAATGAATCTAGACCAAATCTGTAGATCAAGACTGTCTAACTTTCGACTCCTGCAGGGTCATGTCACCACACTGTGCAGTGTTTTCTCACTACAGCACACATACACATGCAAACACCTTTCAGTACATTGGGTTTTCAGTAAAACCCATATCGACACAATGTTATGCCTGAAAGCATTTCTTGTTCCAGGCATCATTTCCAAAACCCCTATGGTCTCGTTGTCCTAACTGAAACCTGTTCTCGTTCCACCCATCACTTGCAAAACCACAATCGACACGTCATAATCGAAACTCTTGTCCATTCCGTCCGTCAGTTTCTAAACTGCACTCGTTGTATTGTCATAACCGAAACGCCGTCCTGTTCTATCATAACTGAAAGCTCTAATGATGCATTGTCATTTTCAAGACCCCTTTCTCTTCTGTCTGTCATTTTATTTTTCAACATGTTTTTCTCAAAAATCTTTCTTGTTCTATGTCATTCTTGAAATCCCTATCAACACATTGTCATAACCGAAACTCTCTCCCATTCCATCCGTCACTATCAAAACCTCTACCGTATGGTCACATTGTCCTAACGGAAACACTTTCCATACGTCATTTCTCAAAACCATACTCAACACTTTGTCATCACCGAAATCGTTTCCCGTTCCATCTGTCATTCTCGAAACCACGTGCCAGAACCGAAACCATTTCACCCCAAATTATGGTTTATTTTTGAAACTCCTCCCTCTTCTCTCAGTCATTTTAGAAACAACTGTTGGCACGTTGTCTTTCTCAAAACCCTTTCTTGCTCTGTCATTCCTAAAATCTCGATCAACACACTGTCATAACCGAAACCCTTTCCCATTCCATCTGTTACCCTCAGCATTGCACTTGACGCTTTGCCATCACTGAAACCCTTTCTCGTTCCATCTTTTATTTTTTTAAACTGCCATCAACACATTGTCATAACCGAAACCCTTCCGGTTCCATGCGTCAGTCCCAAAACCCTATGGACACATTAGCCTAACTGTAATGTGTTCCCGATCCATCCATCACTTTCGAAACCACACATCATTCTCTGAAACCCTTTTGGACTCCACCTGTCAATTTCGGGTCAACCAAACCCGACATTCTCATAACCAAAACCCCTTCCTGTTCCTTCTGTCATTTTGGAATTCTCTAATGACGTATTGTCTTTCTCAAAACTCTTCTTGTTCTGTCCGTCACTCTCAAAATCCCTATCAGCACATTGTCATAACCGAAACCCTTTCCCCATCCATCTGTCATTCTCATAACCCCTGTGGCACACCTGTTCTATCACTCCGTTTTAAGACCGCTCTCAACATGTTGTCTTAACCAAAACCCCTTGTTCCCTTCCATCTGCCTTTTTTAAAGACACATTGTCAATTTCCAAACCCCTTCCTGTTTCATCTGTCAATCTCAAAACCTGTATAGATGCTTTGCCACAACAGCTAAGACTCTCCGTAGGTACTTTGTGTCAACCCCGAAACCCACTGCTGCCTTTAGTAACATTAAAGACGACACACACACAATCACATGTCTAACGTGTCAACAGTATTTCACATTTTGAATTAAAGAACCACACAAAAAGAACCCGGTGGTCTGAATAGATGGCCCTGCAGGATTGGTGATTAGACGTCTTTCACACTGCTCTTCCTTTAGGGTCCTCGTCCACTCCTCCACTCATTTCTCCAAGGCTAAGTTTTTAGACCGTCCACCTTTCCTCATGTCAGCTAGTAGATGTTGAAAAACAGAGCAGAGTTGTGTAGAAAGAAATTAAAAGAACAATTAAATTCGTAAAAACAATTGTGCAGCACCTCTATGTTAGCTCGGTGCTAGCCTGCCCGGCACAAATACACAAATACTAGTGTACAAAAAATATTTTTAAAAAGTTCCTGGCACCATGAATGGAAACCTGAGGCCTTTATATGTCTCCCAGTCTTCCACCCCTACTAGCTAGTAGCACAAAACGAAAATGAGCAATTTAACACAAACACTTTACATAAGTGCAGAAATTTGCCGATGTAAATTCAGTGACGGTTCAAACATTTTTTTTCGATTATGTACTGAATGAAAAACGTTCAACAACCTAGAGGGAACAAATACAACTGCGTTAGGAATTCAACCTCGTATAGTGCGGCCCGTCGGGTTACTCGTACCTCTTTACGATGTAGCCGCTTATTTTGTCCTCAGTAGCTGGTGATTTTCAGAGCCTACAGCTCACTAAACCAGTTTATTCATGATTTATACTCATCACTGTTGCTTTCAAACCAAACTAAATTTGCATAGAAGTTTCACATTTCACAAAATGACGCTAGTACTGAAGTTAACTTGCTAGTGCGACCATCACCTGCTGTACTGTACACACTCATACACACTTCAGCTCTCTTCCTGACCATGATTTTGACTGACCTCCTGGCATTTCCCGGTTAACCGCAGCGATCTACTCGTAGCATCCTCCCATCATCCTCCTCCATTTTAACATTTAACTGTAGCTGTAAAGAGCACCACGCCGATTTTTAATGGATCATTAATGAAATAGGGTTCATCTTATACTAGCCTTCTCTCTTTTTTTTTGTTTTTTTTGGTTTGATTGTGCCTAACAAATAAAAACACTAACAGATTTGTGTTTTATGTTTTTTTTTTTTCCTTTTATATGTTAAACCTCCCTCTGATCTGCAAATAGTCACATTTCTGTTCGAATGCATTTTGAAAAATATCTCTCCTTTAATGATCAGGTGTCTACAATATTGTTAGAATTAAGAGTTTCCCCCCCATGTACAGTATGTATGAATATTTTTATTATGTTCCTGTCTGTCAGGTGATTTATTGTGTTAATTTTTTTTTCATTATTAATTTCAGCAAAAGGCAAGCAACGCGGAAAAGTTTGACTATGTAAGTATGAACAGAGTCAGAGATACAATATTATCACGATACCTAGGTACCGATGCAGTTAATATGGATCGGTACCTAATATTGTGAATCACAAGTTTATAAATATGCATATTTGTTCAATATTACATTTTTTCTTCCAGATTTTGTTAGAATTTTAAGACCTTAAACCGTAAAGTAGTTGTCTTAACTTGAAAGTTTTCTATCTTAGCTTTATTCAACAGCTTCACAGCTGAATTGAACATGCGTGATGAAATGTAGCATGTTCCTTTTAATATTAATTTTCTACAATTTTTAAACAATTCAAACTAACTTCAAATATAGTAAGTCCCCTACATACGAACTTTCCAGAGTTATGAACATCGCGCATGAAGATCACAAAACCAAGCAATAACGAAGGAGAGAAAATAATTGAGAGAATAAAGCGAGGTGAAAATATGGCAGACGTCACTCATTCTTTTATCATGAATCGATTTTAAAGAACAAATACAAGATCATGGAACGTGTTAGTTTTATACTGTGTTTGTATCCTAGTACCTAGACAATGTTTGTTGGACGAACAAACTGGACTTACAAACATACGGAACTCGTTCGTATGTAGGTCTTATTTTACACCAAGCTACATGGTTACTGAGTAGGGATGCTCCGATTGATCGGTCGCCGATCATAATTGGCCGATAATTGCTTTGGGGAGATTGATCGTCAGTCTCTATAATGGCGGATATAGAAAAGCCGATCAGATGACGCAAAACTCGTGGGACAATTTTTTGCGCGCTGCTAAAATGGCTTCACTGGTCTGGTCTGTGTGAAAAAGACAATACATTAGCAATCGGTAACCTGTGTAACAAGACAATTCCATGAGGCGGGAAACACCCAAAGCATTTTAACACCACGAACCTCATCAGACATTTGAAGGTTAGTCACATAAAGGAATACAAGCAGTTTTCAAAGTTGGCTAGCGCTAAGAGAGCGGGAGAGCTCAGCAACTTGCGCGCCGTCGCTCACTCAGCTGTCAGTAATACTCCTATCTCACCTACGCAGTTTCGCTCGTTTTAAAACATGAAAAATTAAACATATTTATTTTTTGGCAGCCCTCGCGGATGCTTGCGGACCTTGCAGAACTTCCGACGACTCGCGTCCTACTTGTCTGTTATTTTATTTCATTTTATACAATCTACAGGAAAGTTGTATTTGTCGAGCTCTAAGCTGTTCCCAATTACTAACCAAGCACAGGCTGCTATGTTTTAAGATGACGTGTTGCACATGTCGCTTGCCAATAAATACAGTCAATTCATGATATTCCTCTTCTTGTAATTTAATACTTGATTTACGTCATTGTTAGATATAGTTTAATAAATAGTACTACGTGATAAGGCTTTGAGTACCACATCATTAAATAACTAACCTACCACATCATCAAATCGGTGCTCGGCCCCAAAAATCCTGAGCCAATATGGGGATAGTCTAGAGCGCCACCTGTAGGATTATTTAAAAAAACATGCCATTTAATTGCCTCAGACACCTCCAAAGTCTTGAACGTGTGTTGCGTTGTTATGAACATAGTAATAGTATGTATAATAGTAATGCGGGCACGTGCGGCTTCTAATGCACAAGTTTCAAGACTGATTTGTGCTCCCTAAGAGTATGTAATGACGGGGTTTCAGGCTAATTCGCTAGCAGAGATAAAGGTCAATTGGATTCTTTTTAATGCGCGTAAACCTTGGTAAAGTAAAAAAAACGTTTCTGTTGCGTTCCGAAGCTTGTACAGAATCGGTTATATCCGAGATCGATCGGTCGTGTCTCAGCAAACTGAAACTCAGGCGGTTCCGATCACTGGCTGATCGACCGGTGCGTCTCTCTTATAAATGTAATAAAACGTTTACAAATCGTATTTCGGAGTCGGTGTGGCGTCACGTGAATCGGCACACAAAAGAATCGCCATTCACAAGTGAATCAATTTTTCATATCTAGTTAGAGTTAAAAAGCCAGCTGAGGTTTTGTGTGAGATTATTCAGAGTCTGATTCGTTTGATGATTTTTTTTTTATTCCATATGTAGGTGATGAACTTCCTCAAAAACATGGCGGGGAACGAGTACGTTGGTTTCAGCAACGCCACGTAAGTGACTTCGTTTCTCATCCTCGTTACATTTTCTCCTGTTCTCTTGTTGAGAAACAGGTACGATGATAAAAGTAATAATAATTATTATAATAATAGTTGCAAGCAACTATGAACGGGTCCAAGCACCTTGCTCCATCGTCCTCCTGGGCTCAACAGAAAGACATTTAAATCACTCGATGTGACGATACACAGAGCGTTATTAATTAACCACTTTTATCCTCCAAAAAGCCCAGGATACCAGGATGTCAATCAATGTGATTTCAAGCAATTTAATGACATTAAGGCACTTTAGACACTTTTCTGCATAATTTTAAGGCAGCATTGACTCGTTTGAGATTTCAAAAATCCCTCCACAATTTGTCATATTGGCCGATTTGTTGGCGCTCGTGTCAATCCCCCCAGGAGGAGTACAACAAATTCCATTGGGTGCATTTTGCAAATGACCTAAAAAAACTGACTTTCTGTGGAGGGGCGCCCATGACATGCAATGTGAAAGTGGTTCAGCTAAATGAGCTGTAAATGTTTACCGGGTTTCCCTCGTATACGTGCAAGTGTGTATGAGCATCAGATTCCAACCTGTCTTCTGATTTTCATGACTTTTTGAGCATGTCAGAATAATTAAATAATAATAATAATAATAATAATAATAATAATAATAATGGCATTTCTAACGTGAACATGAGCATTTCTGTGTCTGCATTATTAAATGATTAAAGTTGACATTCAGTGAATTTATGTTTGATTAGTTTTCTTAGACTACCACATATTTTTTTTTGTCTTTTCTTTTATCACCAAAAATGGATGAGCAGTTGAAAGAGAAAACAAAATATGACGAAAGGTTGGGTTTGTTTTCATTCCGTCTCCCAGCAGCTGACGGCTTGTGTTTCCTATTCCAGGTTCCAGTCTGAGCGTGAATCAGGCGATCGGAATTTCGCCATCGGCTATTACCTGAAAGAGAAGAAGGTTAGTTCTTGTTTTTTCTTTTTCTCCTCCCGGGTGTTTTCCCCAGCTTGTCAGATGTCATTCCATTTGCCTTCTCGTATGTAAACACTAAGAAATTATGATAATGATAATGATTTCAAATTTTAAACTGAAAAAAAGATTAATTTGTTTTGGAAATCCAAGCGCATACGCAAGGAGGCTCGGTGACTCTATGATTAGCACGTACGCAAGCTCAAGGTTCCAGATTCGATTCCTGCCTCGGGGTCGGTGTGTGTGTGTGTGTGTGTGTGTGTGTGTGTGTGTGTGTGTGTGTGTGTGTGTGTGTGGAGTTTGTATGTTCTCCCTGTGCTTGGTGGGTTTCCTCCAGGTACTCTGGTTTCCTCCCACAGTCCAAAGACATGCAGATTAGACTAACTGGCGTTCCCAAATTGTTCAGTTCAGGTTTTTTTAAACAATTCAGGTTAAACTTCAAATGTTAAATCGACGTCCTTAAAATTATCCCACACTATCTGCAAGTTTTGAGCTCATCCTTGCATTGTTGTCTCTTTTTTTTTAATTTGGTGCAATGTGTGTGGACCAGGACATCAGCAGGAAACAAGATTATCACTTTGTATGAGACGTGAAGTTTAAACAATTAGATAATTTGAGTGAGATTATGATAAAGAGTCTGTTTGTTATTAGTCTCATCTACCTTACAGCACCGTGAAATGTTTTTGTCACATATCCCAGTTAGGAAGCAGTGGGGGTTAGAGTGCAGGATACAGCGCCCCCTGGAGGAGATAGTGTTATGGCTCAACAGTGGCAGTTCGACGGCGCTGCGGTTTGAACCCCTGACCTTCCGATCAGAAACCCAGAGCCTTAACCTTTTTTTTTTTTTTTTTTTCTGGAAGAAACCCACCAAGCATGGGGTGAACATGAAAACTACACACAGACACACACACACAGACCCCGAGGCGGGAATCGAACCCTCAGCCCTGGAGGTGCAATGTGTCAGTGCTAATGTGGCCGCCTTGCCGCTTATTTAAAATTGTAACGCCATTAAATCGGATTGAATTGAATCGTAAATATTCAACAGTCGTTTTTAATAGCATGTAGATCAAATCAGGGCCACTGGGACACTAAAATGTCGTTTGATCTTCTACATTTCTCGTGCAGTCTAGTGTCACCTTCCTCTAACTTTATACAAAAAAAAAAAAAACTAGACACTTTTGGCTTGTTTTAAAATACCAGAGTTGACGAATAACCAGTGTTAGATTTCTGCCGCGCTTCCAGAGATGGAGGCATACTGTAGATGTGTGTCCTCGTGTTACTTCACCTTTACAGAGACAGGATTTGTTTACAGTCTGTCCAGTAAATTTGGCCTTTTAAAAGGGTAAAGTTCAAGATCAGATTCTGGACACGCCTCCATTTTATTCAGCCTTAGTTAAACCTGAGGTCTGAAGACAGATGTGTCTGAGTTCAGTAATCAATCCTCACTGCGTTGTTTTTATGTCATGCCGTTTCACGCCGTTATAATTCACATTCATACATACTTGTAAACAAAGTCGACTCGACTCCCCGTGTGTCATGCAGCGTTAACGTCTGACCGCGTTCTCGTTTGTGCGTACAGTGTTTTCCTGAAGGAACAGACATGACCTCCATCCTGGACTTCTACTTCCAGGTGAGATTATCACCACACCACCATCACACACACGCACACACATCATTTTCCGCGGAAACAGCACAGTGTGCTCATACTGGTACTGCAGGCTGTACAGAGTTAACAGGAGTAGGTCAGGAGTAATGCCATGTGACATGTGATCAGTGTGCGTGCCCCATCAGGATCTGTTCCCATCACCCATGAAAAGTGTAACCGGATACACACTCCTGCTGGCTGCCAGGATCCAGATTTAGACTGCCTGTTTGTGTGTGTGTGTGTGTGTGTGTAGCTGTGCTCCATCGAGGTGACATGCGAGAGCGCCAGCGTCATGGCTGCCACCCTGGCCAACGGCGGCTTCTGTCCAATCACAGGCGAGCGCGTGCTGAGTCCCGAGGCGGTGAGGAACACGCTCAGCCTCATGCACTCCTGCGGCATGTACGACTTCTCCGGCCAGTTTGCCTTCCACGTGAGTGTCCTCACGCACGTTACACCTTCTGATTGGTTGATGCATTTCCTATAACGGCAGGTCCGACCGTAGTGCAGGTTACCAACAGCGCACTCGAAACTAGTTGATTAGTTTTCCTTAACAGAACAACACTGGAAAGGAGTTAAGAGACAACGACACTCTGACTCTGTAGTCAAGGTCGTGCTGTTCATTCTAGAGTTTGTGTCTCAGGTGGGTTTGCCGGCCAAGTCGGGCGTGTCAGGGGGCATCCTCCTGGTGGTGCCCAATGTGATGGGTGTCATGTGCTGGTCTCCTCCACTGGACAAACTGGGAAACAGCGTGAGAGGCATCCAGTTCTGCACGGTAAACACACACACACACACACAGTTATTATTTCTTAATGATGGTCTTATTGTTATTCTTTCCCAAGTTCTTCTTCTTATTATTATAATTTTTTGCATATCCCAGTAATAAAGCTGTGGTTAATGTGCAGGGATACAGCGCCCCTGGAGCAGATAGGATTAAAGGCCTTGGTCAAGGGCTTTGGCCCGTTTGGAAATTCTCATTTCTGTAGACACACTAGTGCAAAAAACATGAAACAAACAAGGGGGGCTAATACTTTCGCACGTTATCACATACAACACTGCTCAGGTTCTGTTTATTCGTTGGAACGACTCGTCCAGGCAAACTAAACATCCAGCTACAAAACAAGGCCGTACGATGAGGACAAAAGTAACGGCACCCTATCAAATTCATGAGGAGGAGGAGTTCGGGTTTGTCTGTGGTGCTGAGCAGAGTTACTACAGGATGTAGTGTACGGTTACGGTTACACATCTCTCTCTCTTTTTTTTTATTGCAATTTTAATCTGTCTTTGCCTTTTAACAGAGCTTGTGGATGAATATAAACGCGTTTAGTAATTAGTGACGTACAGTTAGTGACTCCGATTTCTCTCCCGCGCAGGACCTGGTGTCTCTGTTCAACTTCCACAACTACGACAACCTGCGGCATTTCGCCAAGAAGCTGGACCCGCGGCGCGAGGGCGGGGAGCAGCGGGTGAGTGAGCTCTTTAGTTTGCCCGCCCACCTATCCGTCCCTGCATGCCCAATCAGCGCGCTGTTCCTGTACGAGTGAGCGCATCACGCCTCGCCGCCGATTTAACTCTCTGTACTGAGGACCGGCGCTGAGAGGAGCCTCACACACACACACACACACACACACACACACACACTTTCTAAAGGTTTACACACTCCAGCTGCTAAACTAAACACTGCTTGTAATAGATATATACACAAGGTTAGTAAATGTGTAGCGCTGTAGCAAGCCGGTCTCTGACACACTAACTGTCTGTCTCTCAACACCACGACTTCATCAGGTGAGTTAGCACGTGAAAAGACGTTTCTTTTACCCGACACGCTGCTGTTGAAGGCGTGAGAGCGATACGGTTTTTCTTCCGGTGTGTCGTACAGTAGCATGCGCGGGTCAGTAGTGTCGCTGGCTGAACAACAATAACAATCATTTAGCTTTTCCCATAAGCTGATTATTCTCATGATCATCTTTTTAACAAGTCTGCCATGTTATTAGATTACGTGTTACATTTACATTTTAAAGAACTTTATTACCAGACGGTAAGAACTTCTAACCTCAGCAGAACAGCATTTATTGAAAAAAGAATGTACTGACTCTCACCACTCTGAAGTGTTTTATTTCATTACAAAAAACAAATACAAACGGTTCCTGTTTTTACTTATTTCACACGACACATTTTTATTTGTTTATGGTTGTGGAACGTCAATGAAACACTCTCCTAACACACTCTCTATCTGTAATGGTGATTAAAAGGGGGTGTGGCCAGACCATTGTCTACATTACATCATTATAACACGAAAAGAGCAACAGACGCTGTATACAGTATAGGTGCAGATTCTAGTCTTTTTTGTTTGTTTGTTTGTTTGTTTGTTTTTTAAAGTAGAGTTATAATAAATAATTAATCTCATTAGAAAAAAAATTAATTAAATGACTTAACCTGCACATGCATGTACTCTGTTGTCCGAAATTTATTTTTAGTCATGTTTTAAACATTCACTTGGCTCTTCAGTGAACAAAGAAACAAAGAAAAACATGAAAGTGAAAAGAACTCTTTTCATTTTTTTATTTTTTTGTTTCATTTCTGTATCGGGTTTAAACAGTCTAATTAGATTCCCCCTATGATGTGACCTCATATAAGAAGATCCTGTATGTGTATGGGATAGCTTAGTGGTTAAGGCATTGGTCCAGAAGATCCCAGGTTCAAACCCCACAACCACCAAGTGGCCCTTGAGCAAGGCCCTTAACCCACAATTGCTCAAATAAGGGCGTCTGCCAAATGCCCCGAGTTGCTGCTCAACTCTGCCTCTCTATAGAGGGGGCGTGGCTCAGCAGTAGATCACTTACAGTACATAGACACTGAAACAGCACACAAGGAAGAGGAGCAAGATGTGTTAAAGAAAAAGTAAAATTTTTTGAACTTTTAAGTGTTTCGAGAGCGAAGACGTTCACATCAGGGACGAGTGAAGCTACGACGCTCAGCTGTGACATCAGACAGCAGGTGAAATAAAAAGGCTGAAACACTACAAAATCGAATTGAGTTTATTTTCAGCGCTAAATCATCAGACTCGTTAGCCATCGCGATTTTCATCTGCGCTTTCACATTAGGCGCGGTTGGTTTGTACCGTGCCCAGGAACAACGGCTCCCCCGCTGTCAGGCCAAACTTTTTTTTTCCCCCTACATTTTTTTTTCACACCAAAAGACAGTACATTGTAGATAAGCAAAACAACAAGTAAAGGACAACAAAAACAAAGACAAAAAATCAGAACAACAAATACAAGCAAAATGATGAAAAGACTGTTCCCAGGTACGCTTGTGTATTTACACCTCCGCGCTATGCCTAATATGATTGATATTTTTAAAAAATGTCAAGAACGTCACTCTCGCATGCGGAGGAGATCGACGCCACTGTGGACGTCACGTCAAAACGGCGGTCCACACCCATTTCCAGGTACGATTGGTTTCTTAGTCCGTTTCGATCCGTGTCTGAGTGCGCTGTATCGTTCTCGTGACCACCTCTTCATGCAGACTCGTACGGCTCCCAAGTGTGGAAACGATGGGGATCAAAATGAACCAGGGGTCTGAAGTGTTCTCGAAAACGATCCCGGAGTCCTGATGTGAAAACGCCCAGCCGTTACAGGTTCCTCATACCCGCGTTCAAATCTCGCACGAGATCTTAGACTAATCAATTGTGGTCCAAGTTCTGTGTGTGAAAGAAAGGAGTCTCCAGTGTCAGTGGCCGTGTAACCGTTACCGGACCTCTCCAGGACACGTTGCGGATTCTGTGAAACATATAAACAAGCTGAGTAAACAGAAAAACAGGAGCTGCTGAGGTTTGTAGCTGCTATAACACACATAAGAACAGGAGCTAACTTGTTTCACAACAGTTCCACAACCAATAAACTGTTAAAGTCCAAGTCTCGGATGTTAATTGATGATAAACAGAGAGTCGTAATCAGGGTGCCAGTCGTGCTAGTGAGCGACGCTTTCTCGACTAACACATGAGGATGCGCCTCTAACAGCTTAGCTTTACTAGCTTTGTGGCATGCAGGGGTTTGATAATAATACACACAAACACACACACACACGCACAGACACAAACATATATGTGCACATTACATGTGCATTTAACACAGACGTGGAAGCCTGGGAAAGCAAACTAACGTGTTCTCCATGTCGCGCAACACAGCAGCTCAGCTTCGGGCCGATGGATTACGAGAGTCTTCAGCAAGAGCTAGCTCTGAAAGATTCACTGTGGAAAAAAGTCTGTCCCGCCGAGTCCAACGAAGACACTTCCACCACTGTGGTCTATAGGATGGATAATGTCGAAGAGCACAACTAACGAGACCTGCGCTCGGGCTGGGATAAAGGGCTGACCCGGGGACGGGGTGTATTTATTTCACGCTGAGTCAGTTTATTTATGTGTGTCTCTGCTTGGCACGTTGCAGCTTTTGATGTTTGTCTTTTTTCTTTTTTTTATTTGTCTATAAGGCAGATGCTGTTGAGTCTATGATTTGTTTGTTTTTCCTGCTTGTGAATGTTAATATGAAACCAAAGCGCCGGGTTCTGAACCCAGGCAGGAGGTTAAAGGGGGAAGTGCGTGGTGAGGCGAGCGGCGAGGTGTCGCGGGTCTGACTGGCTGCTGAGCTGACACTGATTACTCTCTCCTCTTGTTAGCATTGAGTTAGGAGACATAATGATCTTTCCACACACACACACACTCATCCTCATCACAGGGTGCGTATCGATTCGGTGATGTCATGGACTTGCTTGCATGACCTTCAGCAGGGAGCTTTCTCACACATTTTTCTGACTGATTATCTAATAGTTTTACCACAATAAATAAAGTACAAGTCCTCCAGTCCTGCAGGTGGCGCTGTTAGAGATGCTGTCGTAGTTTCTGTGAATGCAGGCATGATGGACATCGCTGTCACAACTGTTCTTGTACTTTAATTGATGATGTTGCTGTAAGATGAACTGAAACTACGCATAAAATGAGAGCGAGATTATCCCCTGACCCCGCCCTTTAGTTCTCCACTACATATAGTTTTGTAGCTCTGTTCCAGGTGGGGGTGGAGCTTAGTTTCAGCATGGAATTGTATGAAGGCCAAGAAATAGAAAAGAACCAGATTGTAGTCAGACTCTGCGTACTTACAAGGTCATGGAATTGTGGGTATTTGACAGAAGACAAGTCTCAGATTTGTTGCAAGTATAGTTTGTGGGCGGAGCTAAATTCACATGAATTCAGGAAGGAAATATGAAATTGTGTTAAAACTTCCTTGAAGTTTACATTTTTACTGACTTTGGTTGAAACACTGAGTACTTCTTTTGATGCTCGTTATGTCAGTAATTAAACACTTTTTGTGTGCTGTTACAAGAAAATAAGAAAAGATAATGTGATGCGTAAATACTTCCTGATAAGTTAATAATATAAAAAAGTATTAAGTATTAAGTAAAAAAATATAGTTTATATAAAATTATTTAAAATTAAATACAATTATTTTAAGAAATTGTTGATAAATTTAATCAGATTCAAGATATTTTCACTTGGTCAGTTATAATTAAGCTTATTTCTTGACAAATTTTACTCAATTTAATTTAAAGAGATAAATTTCAATAAATTTAAATAACTGTTGTTGTTGTTGTTGTTGGTTTTTTTTGCAGTGTATTAATTAAGATTTATTTGTATAATGGTTATAATATTTGACATTACACTGCAAAAAAAAAGTTTGTAGAAAGAAAATGATCTCAATTTAGTTACATTTAGCTATAATATCTTAAAATAGGAATACAACAAAGCAAATATAAAATTGTTAAGCTTCTAGACTCGTCGTACAAAATTCCTAAGCAAAACTTTCTTGTTGTATTGGCAGATAATTTTTTGATTTTTTCTTTCTTTCCTGAAAGAAGCAAAATAATCTGCCAATAGAAGAAGCTTAAAATGTTAGTAAAAGTTTGACTGCATTTGGTTTCTTGTATTGTTTTATTTGAAGAAAGTGTAGCTAAATCTGACTAGATTTAAGAATCTTTCACTTACTAAGATATTTTTTTTAAAGATTGTGACAAAGCAGGTATAAATCTTTAATTGTGTTAAAATTGTGAGAATTGCACTGAAAAACTCCCCGAGATGACACAAGGAGGACTTCATGTATCAGTGAAGCGCACGCTGCACACGTCTCTGATTCCAGAACAGGAAAGAACAGTCACTACACTTGGACACAAAATAAAATAAAAAAATCATACAGGGTCATGTAGTAAACGGTACACACACACACACACACACACACACACACACACTCGGATGTCGACTATACGAGTGATGCGCAGTGAGGCCGAGCAGTCGAGACGATTACCCACAATCCCACAGTACGCAAGAGAGAAGAACCATCGGCACAGTTGTGATCGGCAGACAAAGCGCATGCGTGCTAGAGTACTCGTATATCAAGGCCTCGCTCATTTAACAAGCTCAAATTTATTTACAAATTTTGCTCGTCTTCAAAACGCTCACAGATCGAGTTACTCACAATCCAGGGTTCCACTGTATACGGTTGATTTGCTTATTAATAGTCAAATGTTAATAAAATTGCAAGCGAAAAATGTGTCATCCCGTTGGCAGGTAATTTTGCGAGTTTTGAGGAATTTATTTCTTGAAAGAAGCAAAATTATCCACCAATACGAGAAGACATTTTTTGGTTGCAATTTTAATCAAATTTGACTAGGAATAAGCTTAATGATCTTGTATCTTGAAATTGTTGTAAACTTACTTCAAGAAACTGTAGATAGGTTTGTCTATATTTAAGAATATTTCAGTTGCTAGAATGTCATTTTCTAGGAAAGGAAACTATCTTTGCGACAACGCAAACTTTACTAAGTACATTGTTCTTTAACAGTCAGAAATTTGAAGCGAAACAAAACCCACGGATCTTTACTCATCTTTATCTTTAACCTCACTCCACTTAGGCTGACTATCTGTAGCTCCCAAGATCAGCTGACTGCTGGTTTAAAGAACAACTCAAGTGCATTTAAAGCTGTTTAAACACAAACACAGTCAGACGTGACGCTGTAAGAGCTCAGGCTCCAGACAGGCGATCAGTCCGCACTCAGGACCCGGCTCACACAACTCACACACACACCTGCCCTTAACGCTGACCTGGATTTTGCACATACCTGAGCTGAGGCCTCGGAGCTCACGCTGCTTAGCTACTTCCGATCATGTACTGCGCTGTTTTTAACAGCGTTTGTGTTCCACCGCACCTTCACACTCAACTTCATGTCCACCGTGTCAGAAGCCCCAATCAGGAAGTGTGTAAACAGCGTCGTTCAGCCGCCTCAGTTCAGGGGGGGGTCTTATCTATATATATATATATATATATATATAATTATATAATTCCTGAAAAATAAACAGAGCAATTCCTGATTGAGTCATTTAACTGTGAATGATTACTGTTGCAAGAAATATTCATGTCGCGAATGATGAGATTTATCAGATCGATTATTATTATTTTTTTAAATATATATATATAATTTCTTGCAACAGTAATAAAACAAACAGCAGCCAGAAGGTGAGCAATTTAAGTGTTACTTTATTTTTAATGATGTATATAAATATATTTTTTCCTTCTTCTTCTTTTTAAAGCATGTCTGTTTTCATGTTCATGGGACTTTTAATATTGGTTCTGTATTTTATTATTTTTATTATCTTTTTCCCCATGCTATGTCGTTAACACATCTCATTGCTGTTGGTCATTATTTACTCTGTATGTCTGTGTAAACTGAAACTGGATTAAGAAAGTGTGTGTGTGTGTGTGTGTGTGTGTGTGTGTGTGTGTGTGTGTGTGTGTGTGTGTGTGTGTGTGTGTGCGAGAGAGAGAGAGAGAGTGTGTGGTATGTTTGTCTCTGCTGTAGTGAGATTGGATTTGTCTGTTGTCGATGCGAGCAGATACAGTGATGTACTTGAACAGGGGGATGCGAGCCCCTCTCTGTTACTAACGTGACTACTCCGACGTACTTAACGCGCTCAGCAGTCGTGCTGCTCATCTGTCAGCATGCCAAAGACGTATTTATATTAATAGAAACTCTTTGTTCTCTTCATGCCCATGGAGTTATTATTTAAGTATTTCATGAATGCTCTCTCTAACAGTATTGCTTTCTTTTCCAGTTGTTTATTTTGTGTTGTTTTATGTTTAATAAACTTGTGTAAACCCATCTCATCTCTTATCTCATCGTTTGGTTTTTAAATCATTTGTTTGTTTCTTTCACATTGTTTACACTCTGAACAGCAACTTTAACAGATATTAACACTGGACAGATAGACAGAAAGACGGATAAACAGACAGGTAGACAGATAGATATAGATATTTATGCAAAGGTTTAGGCGCCCATTGATAAATAACCTGATTTATCCCATTGATTTATTTATTTTTTAATTGAAAAGATGTGAACGCAGTCTCTCTTGGAAATGGGAAAAATGCTCAATATTTTCAGCAAACACTGATGCATAGTTACTTCTTATGCCAAAAAATGACACGGCACTGTGCAAAAGTTTGGGCACCCTAAGAGTTCCAGAGTCTCAGATTCTTTTCACAAGGTTCCAGACCTTAATGAGCTCGTTAGATCTGATGCATCACAACAGCTGTCGTTAGTAAATGCCAATTTCAAAGCTGCACCACCACTCCTACTTTGACTCTTCAGTTTGACTCTCCTTCAACAGGCTGAAGGTTTTGGAACGGCCATCACAGTCCCCTGATTTACAGATCATTGAAAAATTTGTGTGTAGATCTTAAAAGAGTTGTGCATGCAAGATGATCAAAGAATATTACAGAACTAGAAGCTTTGAAGGAAGAATGGGAGAAAATCCCAAGTACAAGAATTGAAAGACTTTTAGCGGCTATAAAAAGCGTTTGCAAGCTGTGATATCTGCCAGAGGAGGTGTTACTAAGTACTGATTATGCACAGTGCCACAATGATGTTTTTAAATGTTTTTTTTTTTATCTTTGTTCAATTTATGACATAAAAAGTAACTATGCACCAATGTTTACTGAAAATATTGTGCTTTTTTTCCACTTCCAAGAGAGACTGTGTTAACATCTTTTCAATGGAAAAGAATTACTAAAATCTTTTATCAAGGGGTGCCTAAACTTTTGCATAAGACTGTAGGTAGTTTGACAGACGGGCAGGTAGATAAATAAACAGCTCAGGTTCTTCTACATTCTCTTAAATAAAGAAACTGAATAACATAAGATGGCCATGCTGTGTGTGTGTGTGTGTGTGTGTGTGAGAAACTCATCACCCATCATGAGTTCTATCCATAGTTCTGTTGTTAGTTTCAAAGTCATCTAGGGTTTAAATATGAGTGGCGTTCAAGTCAAACTGGGATTTGGGGTGAAATTTCTGGGGAATGAAAGACAATCATTTATCAACACCTCTTCCACATTACAGGAGCTCGGCTGGGAGTAATTGCCCCATCCCCCTTCCCCGTACAGTCCTGACCTCACTCCAAGTCATTTCCACATTTTGGACTGTTGAAGGAGTTCCTGGGAGGCCGACATTTCAGACGTGACTCGTGCAGCCAGATAGAAAACTTTCTACCTTGATGGTGTCCAAGCTCTAGTGAAACACTGGGATAAGTGCATTAGTGCAGGGGATTATATAGAGAAATAAAGGGATAAATGTTTTCTCTTATTCTGTGCAATCAAAAGTCCCAGTTTGACTTGAACACCCTTAACTTTTATTTAAGACAAAAAAGGGAAATGTGCTAACAGATCCAGGTTATTTATTTTTTTTCAGTCACTGTCAGCCGTTCAGGTGACTCTCACTGTGTATCTGCCAAATCAAACAACAATAACACCGCCTGACAAAAGTCTGTACGTGTCTAACACACATCTTGCGGTACGACACTTGGTTTACAAAACAACATGCCTAGAAAATCTGAAAATAAAACGAAGCAAATTAGCAGCTATCTTGCAAAGAACTTGGATCAAGCCACATTCAAACGTACAAGTTTTGCTAAATTAATAACACTAAATACACATCAGTCATCTTCAGTTAAAAAATAAAAAACAAAAGTTAAAAAACGACACCGTTTTCTTGCCACGTTCTTAAAAATGTTTCCAGGACGTTTAACTCATCATAAAACTTCGACTTTCCCACATGGGTGTGAAGCAGAATGTCAGTAATCTCAGTGGTGATGTGGAGACTTGGAACCTGATCAAACTGCTGCTACACCATGACCAGTCTGTCTTTACCTGACTATAGCGCCCCCTTGCGGCAGTATTCGGTGTGCACTCGTAGCCTTGCTGGCAGTTTGAACCTTCCGACACCCTATCTCGTCTGTTTTGTCAGGGGAAAAAAAGAAATAAGGGAGAAGAATGTTGTTTGTTAAAGTTGCAAAGGAGAAGCAGTTCCTGAAATACTCAAATCAGCCAGTCTGGTACCAGTAACAAGTTTGGGAGCACTGAGGAGAAGGTACTGGATGTGGGGACAGCATTGGAGTACTGTGGGGACAGGGATGGATGTGGGGACGCTGTTGAAGCACTGAGGTGATGGTGTTTGATGTGGGGATGGTTTTGGAGCAACATCCAGTGATGGCTATGGAGACGGGGTTGGAGCACTCAGGTGACGGTGGTGGATGTGGGGACAGTGTTTGATGTGGGATGGTGTTGGAGCACTGAGGTGATGGTGATTGATGGGGTAACAGTGATAGAGCACTGGGAAGGCCGTTACAGATGTGGGGCCGATGATGGAGAACCGTGGTGATGGTGATGGAAGTGGGGACGGTGATGGAGCACTGAGGAGACGCTCGTGAAGGTGAGAAGTGGCGAATAAACACAGAGGAAACAGACAGGAATCCAGAATTCATCAGGATGGCGGTATGAAAGTAAATAGTGCAACTTTGCCGCCCTCTTATGGTGATTTGGACAAGTGCAGGTCATCAAGACTTGCTCATCTAATTTTGGTTTGGACTTTTTCAGTAGAAAAAAAAATTGCAAGAGAATTAACTACAACAAAAAAGTTCACACATCCAGCAGATTGATTCAGAAGACCTTCATGCACAACACCTGCGTCCTTACAGGCTGCTCTCTGTGATCAAGAAAGCAGCACTGAAGCAGGGAGCTTATAAAATGTGATTATGACCCCAGAAATGATCCCCCTGATCAGGGTGAACTGAATCGTAACCACATTCAGGGTCTCGGTTCTGTCAGGCTGCCGGTGCACCAATCACTGTTTTCCGTCCCTTTACAGGTGAAGTCCGTCATCAACCTCCTCTTCGCCGCATACACCGGAGATGTATCGGCTCTCAGAAGGTACGTGATCACATGACACCCCCTCACACCGTAAACCGCTCGAGATCCCCGCTAGTCCTCCCTGTCCAGGTTAGAGTAATTCTCCAGGTTATTCTACAGTTAAATCCACGTGTGCGTTGGTTTTCGGTTTTATGGGTATCGCTTCGCCACAGATGATCACCTTTATGTTTATTGGTCCTCATTTGTCAATCTTTATTATTAAAGCATTTAAATAAAATGTTCCGCTGAATTTAGGCAAGTTGCAAAAAAGTAGATTGTCTTCGTACCTGTGTGTGTACGTTTGTGTAATGTGTGGTCCTGACACAGCTCATTTGCATGTAGTGACGCCCACAAAACTCCATAAAAGGAAGAAGAGACAGATCGGCAGGAACATGAAATGAGCGATCAGTGTAATGACTGAAAAACTGAATTTTTATAACAAAATTCTAAACAATAATAATAGCAATGAGAACAGAGAAAAGATTATTTAGTTATGTATTGTGATTCGTTTGTGTGGCAATTGATTTGAAAACATTTTTTTTGTCTTCCTCTTGGTGTTTACCGCCCCCTCCTGGTCTTCATCTCCCTCATCTTCCTTTCAGTTTAAATCCTCTTTTCTAGTCCCATCGCTCTTAACTAACCCATCAAATACTTCCTTCCTTTCTCCATTTTATGGAATGCTTTACACAGCGTGCCGGGCCTGTGGACCTGTGTGGCAGTATCGTGGCCTACATCGTTCACCCACGGCACGATTATTGCTAACGGAAAACTATTTTTTAAATGAATGCTATGTTTTTGGATTGGAGGTGTTGAGCAGTTCCTCTGTCATCCTACAGGTGGTGCACTCTAAATTATTCACAGGCAGCTGAGCATAACATGATACGAGCGAATTATTTTCTGCGATTTGAATATAACGTATATACGTATATATTTGAATTGTAACGATATTGTGGGAAAAAATATAATGTGTCATATAAAAATATAATGATTAGGATATTTATCAAATCAAGATACTTAGATAATCTTAATTTAAATTCAATCGACATGGATGTATCACGATAATGTCATATCGGGGGATCCCTGGTGACTCCCATCTCTAAATAATAATAATAATAATAACAACAATAAAATGAGTAAGCAGTGCTAAATCTCCAGTTATCTGACATTAGAATTTAATAATTTGTTTAATTTATTTTATTAATTGATGTGTTTGTATTGCAATGCCTTCATTCTTTCTCCTAATTTCTTAATTCTTATGCATGAACTCACTTGCCTTATAGCAGCCATTTTTTGCCTCATTAGTTTTGTATCTCAAATAAATCCCAGGTTGTTCTGTCTGTCCTGAGGAAGCCAGAAAATTACAATTTCCAGCTTTGCCTCTGACTGTGGCAGAGCGCTGACACTGGAGACTCCTTCCATAAATGATAAATAATATAGAAAACTTCATATCAACGATTGTAAAGGTTTTTTTAAATCCATTATTTGTCAGGTCGCTGTGAGTGAGGTGTCATTAACCTTATGAGTGTAATCCTGTTCTGCTCTGGAGCTCTAATACAGTAAATAACTCTGATATTTCAGGTTTGCTTTGTCCTCGATGGACATGGAGCAGAGAGACTACGACTCCAGGACCGCTCTGCACGTGGCAGCTGCTGAAGGTACGTCATTCTTACTGTACTGTACGTGTTAGAGTAAACTGGTACACATGGAAACAACACCGTGTCTGAGAGTTCTCCTGATACAGAACCACAGAACTCTTTGTCTTTAATAACGTACTGTAACTAAACACAAATTAATACTTAACAGATGTAAGTAGAAAAGTTAATGGCCATGTAAAAAAAAAAAATTTATTGTGAAAAAAGAAAAATGGGATTACAATAATAAAGTTGTATTATTCGAAAGGAACAAAAATATTAAGAAAACAAGTTGTATTTTTTAAAAACATATCCGTACAATATTGGAACTTTTTTTTTATTGAAATCTTTCAACATATTTTCTTTTTTTCTTGTAATAACCTATACATTTTTTTTCTCTATAATAATTTCTATTTAATTCTATATTTTATTATTATTATTATTCATATAATAAAAAGAGACATTTATAACTAAATCTATTTAAATCTATTTACAGTTCATTTTTGTATTGAATAATTACAGTACAGGAGAAGCAAATAAAAAGACAACTAAAAAAAAAAGCATTATTAAAATAGTAGTAAAAGATAGAAAGGTGTGTATTAACACTTGCGTTTCCTGGCTTGAAGATCTGTCATGAAGCTGTGGGAGAAGATGCTGAGTGTGTGTGTGTGTGTGTGTGTGTGTGTGTGTGTGTGTGTGTGTGTGTGTGTGTGTGTATTTAGAATTTAAGTACAGAGTGCATTATGTATGTCCTGGAGGTGTACAAACTTTTGATTGAGTGTGTTGCGTGCCTGCAGGACATGTGGATGTGGTGCGTTTTCTTCTGGAGGCCTGTAAAGTCAACCCTGTTCCCAGAGACAGGTAAGATCCACACCTGGATTAGCACAGCTGGGTAAATGATCATGTGACTCACCATTGCTGTGATACTGAAGGAAAACGAGTCAGAGTTTTAAACAACAGTCAAGGTCACCTGTTAATATTTTACTCAAGTAAAATATATTTTTTTAAAATACATAAAATTAAATAAAATAAAATCCATGCTTATATGTATTCAAGTTTTAGAAATAAAAAGTATAAAAAAGGAAACGATTTGAATTTAAATGACATCTATTGAACTTTTTTTTTTTAAAACGAGTTTTTTTCCCGCCAAATAAAGTTAGGGTTTAAAATGAGCATTTTCAATTAATTATTAAATATTCCTGAATGAAAAATGCACCATATTATAAGATAATTATGCTTTAAGCCTGTATTTTTGGAAAAATAGCACATGTTATGCATGTAATATTATATGTCATTTTTATATTATAATGTTAAACATTCCTAGAAGAAGGCAAATGGCCAGTGGCAATAAAAAAAAGATAATTTCAGATTAAATGTTAAGTTAAACAGATAGATAGAAATTTGACATTTGTTAAATAGGAATTTAACCTTTTAGTAAAAAATATTAGAAACTTTTGACTATTGAAAATGTCAATGTTAAGATGTATTATGCAAGTGATTAAAGTTCCTTTAGTGATACTATAATCTAATATTTTATTTAAAAAAATAAATATGATGATACATTGAGGAGTGTTGAACGAGGGGTTTGTGTGTGTGTGTGTGTGTGTGTGTGTGTGTGTGTGTGTAGGTGGGGAAACACGCCGCTGGATGAAGCCACACATTTCGGCCATCACGAGGTGGTGACCCTCCTGCAGGACTTTCATAATAAATACACTCCAGTGGAGAAGAGCAGCGCGGACGACGAGAACGCCGCCAAGAACCTGGACGGCATGCTGGAGACTTAGGAGAAGGAAATCTCTGTTCATCTTTCTCCGTCTCTCTACCGACATTTCTGCCCATAAACTGCTTCCTGTGTTGACTGCTCAATGCCTCGGGGTTTTTTTTTTTTTTTACAGTATTATCAGCATTATTTTATTTAAGTGCAGAATCTCTCCATCTCTATATGAAACCTCATACAGTCTATACATTTCAAACTGATCTTGTTTCGCTTGTGTGAAGAGGATGAATGATGATCATGATGTATAGGATGGTGTGATGGGATGCAAAACAACAAGGATCAGTCGTCACATTTACTATCTAAACGTTTTATCATCGTTATTTGGCAAAAAGTGTAAACAGTTGAATGTGTAACTATACAGAGTATTTGGAGGATCTATAAGGATTCATAAACCGTAATAAAAACAATAGATTAGTACCGTGTGAGTGACATTGTGCTGTAATCACTAGCTACACTGCCAGACTTCTGTATCTGTACTTGGTATTTTGGATAAACTTCGGAAAATCATTTATTTTATGAAAACGCAGATAATCAAGATATATTTCAACTGTGAAAAGTGTGATTTTTATTTACGTATTCTTTATAGCACTCAACATGTAGTTACAGTAGGTCACAGCTAATCCATTGTCCGGAATCAGCAGTAAGACAAATCTCGGCAACTTAAATTCCATCGTGGCGTACAGTACAGTACAGTACAGTCTCATCGTAACTTACAGTGTTCGTCTAAAGTAATGTCCCTCAGTAACTTACAGTCTTTCTATAACTTTAGGTGTCTGATGATATCTTACAGTCTTATCGTAACTTACGACTTCACAGTAACTTTTGGTCTTAGACTCTCATACGAACTTAGTCTTACTGTAACCTAGTAACCTGCAGTCTTACAGTAACTTAGGGGCACGTGGTAACTTACCGTCCTATTGTAACTCATGGTCTCACAGTAACTTGCGGGCTCAAGGTGAATTCACAGTGAATTACGGTCCAGCTGTAACTTATGGTAATTAAACAGATAAATCGTAAATTAATACATTACAATAATAAATCAGGCGATACGCAAAACAAACAAAGCATTCATCAGTAAAGAATATTCTGTAATGTTATATTGTGTAATATCTTACAATGAAAACTTATTTATTTTCATATTATTTTGAAATTGAAAATGCTTTACCCAAAAATAGTGTAAAAGTGTTTAAAATCGTTTGTAGTTACATTTCCAATGTTTAAAACCTATGCCAAGTGAGCAACATCAAAAACCAAAACTTACTATAATATATGTAATATTGGAGGAAATGCTGAGAGGTTTTTTTTTCAGGTAATTTCAAATGATTCTATTATTATTATTATTATTTTATTTATTTTTTTTTTTTTTAAGCAGTTAAGTATTCCTGAGTTACTAATTTAAGCAAGCATGATAACAGTTTGGTAAAATGATGTGCAAAAGAACAAAAATAAATGATGGAAAACTAAACAGCTTTTCTTTTTTTTATATACAAAAAAATCAATTATTTCACATTTATTGTTTTAAAAAATGATTACAAAAAGAAATATGCAAAGTGCAAATAAGCAAAATGTAACAAACTGATGTTTAAGCATTATGTGCAACAGAAAGAGGTTTGTGTGTGTGTGTGTGTAGTTTTATTTTTATTTCACAAAGAGGTATGTGTTCATGTGCAGCTATTTTAAATTCCAGTTCTGTATAATTTCTGTCAGATGTACAATATTAAATAAAGCTGTGAGAAAAGTCGGAGTCTGTGTTCGTCTTGTACGTCATGTACTGTGCAATTTCACAAATTCACCTAAGCAATGTAAAAACTCTCTCTCTCTCACACACACACACACACACACACACACACACACTTCATTAAGATAATACACTGTATGAGCTCCATTCCTACACCCCAGCATGTACGCAGTAAAACTCTCTGCTGTTAAAATCCACAGACTGATCTTTATGGAAAGCTGGAGGATGAAGTCGCTGATTTCTTTGGCTTTAATTCGGGAAACCTTCACACTGAGGAGAGAGAACAGGAACAGAGTGTAAGTTTACATTTAAATCATTTAGGACTGGGTATTGTACATTGCTGTGCAAAAGTCTTGACACCCCCTTCATTTCTTCATATCAAATAAAATTTCAATGAATGGGATGTTCAAATGTTTTACTTAAACAGCAGCGACCTCATTTCCCCTCTCGTCTGTTCCAACCACTCAGCATTCAGCATCAGCAGTACACTAATCACTGTCCCCGCCCCCGGTAACCCGCCCCGCGCTTTTATTCCTGCTGTTATACCCCTACTGTATCTCACCTATGCGGTTTGACTATGTGAGGACCGATGCGCGGAAAGAGGGAAACCTAATCACAGCGGCAAAACCCGCGGTGAATCATGATGAACCGTACTTACGGCCACTGCGCGGAACCGCGTAGGTGAGATCGGGGTATTAATAGTTAACAGATTTTGGGCCAAACTTCACTGAGTGATGATGGTAGAATAATTATGAAGGTCTCGACTAAAAACAACATGCATGAGGAAGCACAAAGGAGTTTTATTTTAAAAAGTAAAAAGTTTCCTTTAAAAAGTAGCGTCCCACAACACTGCTCTTAAACTCCTGTCAGAAAACTCTGTTACAAAAGCGCTGAAACAGGAGACTCCTTTTATAGATGGTAAATAAGCCTCATACAGAATAAGCTGTGATTTGCAGCTGCAGTACTCTCAAAACTGATGAACTGAAAAATAATTATTTTGACCATTTAGAATCCAGAGTTAACCAGAGTTCTTTTACAGAGCAATTTAATGATTGTTTTGCCAAAATATTAGTCCCTCATTCACTTTTTGGGTCTACGTTCACTGGAAAGCAAAACCTTCTGTGTTCATCTTATAACTTTTCTTTTTGATATGAAACCTAAACATGGAGAATTAAACTCTGGCTTTGAGCAAGTTTATGTTTAATCGCTTCTTTTTAAATTCCTACTGCCATAATCATCAAGATAATCAGAATTATTACTAAAAAGTGATAAAACTGTTCATTTGGCTAAAATGACTTAAAGCAAAAATTTTAAACACGACTTGAGAGAGAGAGAGTTTTGAGAGAGAGAGAGAGAGAGAGAGAGAGAGAGTATGTGTGTGTGTGTGTGTGTGTGTGTGTGTGTGTGTGTGTGTGCGTGTGTGTGTGTGTGTGCGTGTGTGTGTGTGTGTGTGTGTGTGCCAAATTACACGCACGCACACACACAGGAAACGCTGAAACAGAGAGGGAGATGTTGATCATACCAGTAAGAGCCGAGCACTAAGACCCAGCAGGGGAGATGATTACCCACAATTCCACAGTGCAAGAGAGAAAAAAAATCATTGGCTCAATTGTGTTAATGTGGTGTTAATGTTAATGTGCGGTGTCAAAACAAGAGCCCGTGCGTGATACATTATACTTAGCACTTGTAAACCAAGACTTGCTCGTTTTTAAGTCAAAATTGATTAAAAACCTTTGCTTGTCTTGCGGAACACTCGTAAACTCGCAATCCGAGGTTCCACTGTAGGCTTTTACTGTCAGTTTAACCATATATACAGTACAGTTCAGTACACAGTTCGTCCTGGACCAAAGTGCTACAGAAAACATGAATTACTCACCTAAATAGCTGACTAGTTAAGATGGCTAAATTACATTACCTTACAAGCTGCATAAAATTGCAGAGGTTCTAAGCTTATTTTGTATCTAGACATTATATTTATTATGGTTCTTATGAATCGCTTTGTTATTACCAAATTTTCCTCCTGACCCGCGGGCAGTTTTCTCTTCTGAAGTCTTCTGTCTGGCCTAGAGAAGGCGAAAGCATCGCAATAATTATTCATCGAACTGAAAAAAAACAAAACAGCTATGCTTTTTTGTGTTTTCATTCTCGTTGTATGCAGCAAAACATACACAGATGACACTGAAATTATCCGTCTGTCCACATACGGACTCGGGCCACTCGGTTTATCGACGTCCATGTCCCCTGAAGCTGAAATCAGAATGTGATTTTATACAATGAGACATGTGACTTCGGACATATTAGACATGTTTATTAATATTAACATTAATCTGACAGTGCTTAAGACTCATTGATCAAATCACATTTAGGTAAAACATTGTGTGCAATTGTGTTGCGCCAAACCTAATTAAAAGTTACTACCATAAAATTTTCTCTAACTTTCTTTGGACTTGACGAATAGCAGTCAGATGTAAACTGCTGAGCGTATTCACAGAGTCATCATGTAGCCACTGATTAAAATAATAATAATAATAATAATAATAATAATAAACTTCATAAAAGGCCATGGCAGCTAAAAAATGTGAGTAAAAGAGCACTTCCTAAAAGAGCAAGTGTGGTCCAGTATTTGCTAAATCTTTCAGTAATGCAGCTCGGCCATTGCAGGGTATCAGCACGCTAACCCTTCCTTCTTTTATAGAGTGCTTTTACTTTTGAACCGTGGAGTTTCAAGAAAATAAAAAGGTACATGTTAATAAACCTCATCTGTGAGATACAGTAAGCATGCTCCTCCAATGACCTGGATTTCTTTTATATCAAAAAACAAATTTCTCCTGTAAACATGACGATTAGACAGTGATACAGTCCACACGACACATTCACTGCATATCGGTGAGTTCGTACCGTCTGCGGTGTTGCTGTAGTAGCGTCCGAACGCGACGTCTTTAGGGATGTCTGGATACAGGTAGAGCAGAGGTTTTTTTGGAACGTTCTTTGCATCCATTAGCGTGTAGTTCTGTATCACGTCAGCGAAAGACAGGTTGACTAAATCAGATTTCCTGTAGGGCTTCACAGAGTGGGTTTGGGGTTCACCTGCATTACAACACAACTCAGTTTACTCTGATTATATTATCACTCTCACTCACTCATCATCTATACCGCTTAATCCTGTATTCAGGGTCACGGGGGGCCTGGAGCCTATCCCAGGAGACTTAGGGCACATGGCAGGGTACACCCTGGACAGGGTGCCAATCCATCGCAGGGCACAGACACACACACACATACACTCACTCATTCACATACTACGGGAACACCAATTAGCCTAACCTACATGTCTTTGGACTGTGGGAGGAAACCGGAGTACCCGGAGGAAACCCACCAAGCACGGGGAGAACATGCAAACTCCATGCACACAGAGACGGGAATCGAGCCTGGCCGGGGATCGAACCCGGACCCTGGCGGTGCAAGGCGACAGTGCTAACCACTACACCACCGTGCCGCCTTTGATTATATTTGATTATACCTTTGATTATATATATTATATTATATTACACATGTTTATGCATTTTCTGTACAATTCTGTGCAGTTGTGTGCTTCCAACTTCCAAAAAAAAAAACACACACACACACATACACTTATGGGTTTGATGAGCAGACCAACAGTGAAAATTACTTAATTTGTTTTTTCCAAAATGAAAAATATTTAGTAGAGAAGAATCAGTATTTAGAAGTGGAAGGTAACTATGTACATTCACTTCATTACTATAGTTAAGCACATATCCCTTCTATCAGTACTTGACTCACGTAGTTTTATAAGAAACTCTTTTTACTTTTACTCCAGTATATAGTACAGGAATGATACTGTATGTACTTTTACTTCACTGCATTTCTACACTGAAGCATTACATTTTGTCACCTGCTGACCATCATGTATAAGTGCACATCCTTAGTGAGACGCTTAATACTGTTACATAAATTTGAAATCAGAAGTGAAGTCGTTTGCAGACAGGGACAAAAAAACAACAACAACAACAACAAAAACGTTTACAGTTGGAGAGGGAGAGCAAGAGAGATTTGTATTATGACTGGAAGGCTACTGTTGGTTAATAAAACTCAGTATTTTTGATGCTGACGGACGCACCGTTCTGGGCCTGCTCCACCCAGGTGATGGTGATTCCTCCGTCTTTACACGTCTCACTGAAGCGCAGGAGGAAAGTGCCTGGACGTTTGTCTTGCAGCAGAGTTTTCTCCTTCCCTTTATTAATAAAGCCCACTATGTACCTGAACACACAATAACAAAAAGAAAAGCAAGGATCAGCAGCAGTGTACTGCATGCACTCAGTATTCCATCAGACAGACGGTGAACACTGCAGACACCTTTAATCATAATAACCTGTTCTTGTGTTCTTACCCATCGTTCCAGATGTTGAGGAGACATCGTTTGATGAGGTCCAGAATCCCATCGATCCACAGCCAGAAGGCGACTGCTCTCTCATTCGCTGCCGTCTGAAATTACAAATAAAAATCCAAACTAGCAGTAGATCAGAACCATAGGAAAGTTAGCAATGCAATTTTAAAAACAAAATAACATTTTAAAAGATAGGATCATAATATGGGAGAATGAACCTTCTAATAAAAGTCAGTCATATATTTAAATAAGCACAAATGTGACAAGGACACACAATTTCAGAGATATTTCGGTAAATTGAGATTTAAAAAACAAGGTGATGAGGTAGTGCTACCAAATGAAATTCTTATTATTACTGAACAAAAATGAAAAATAAATGCTTGAAATAAAAAATGCAAAATTAAAAGAATCACAATTTCACAATAAGATTTTAGATTACTCAGATTTTTCTATATATAAAAAAATATTTTCATTAGTTAATATTTCTTCTTTCCTCCTGTGAGAGACTTTTTTTCCCCAAATAGTTTCTGTGACCTAAAACACTGTTTCCTGTGAACGTGGCTTGAGTCTCTCTTCTTTAACATGCTTCTGTTCATTCCTTCATGATTTCTGAAATACCTGTAGCACGGAAGAAGGTGATATGAAGATACAGTATATAAAAAAGTGTTTATGTGGAGTTTGGTCGAGTGGAAGGAGAAAAACGAAATAAATTAAAAAAAAGGAAAAGAAACACTGGAAACAGTCATTGAGAAATAAACACCTCTCGAGGAAAAAATATATATAAATTAATAATAAGAATTAAATATGTATCACAGTAGGAGACATGGGAAAATTCCTAGAGGCAAATAATATGTAATAATATTGAATTTGTTTATTATTTCTAATTTATTATTACTATTATTATTATTATTATTATTATTATTATTATTATTATTATCCATTAAATTAAAGGAAAATCTGTAAAATACTTTGATGAAATATCTTGTTTTTTAGACTCTTATGAGTTTTCTGTTGTGTTCAGCTCTACACTCTCTGATCTCTCGTGTGTGTGTCCGTGTTTTCACCGAGTTTCGTTTCAACAGTAACCTCTACATGATGACGGAAGTGAAACAAACAAAGGTTTATCAAAGCATTAAAGAATCAGAGCCGGCCTGGAACAGCGCTACAGGAGAGAATAAACGTCAGTAACGCGCTCACCTTAATGAACTTATTCCAGTAGACGGGAGTGTTCGGGTCTCCTGCAGCCTCGGGACCTGAACCGTGAGAGAATACTCCGTTTAATGAATAATAATACACTCAAGTTCATTTCTGATTTTCATTTGTACATTATTCCCTTACAACAGATTCATCAGTTACAAAATAAGTCTGTTTCAGTTCTCATGAACATCAAATTAACATCTTGAGCTCAAAATTTTCACTGCCTGCTGGTTTAGTGTATTTTGTGCTTTGACAGCATGTTTTTTTTCTTTCCATTTTTATGTGGTTTAAAGAATTAATATTATTATTATTATTATTATTATTATTATTATTATTATTATTATTTAATACTCATATACGTAGATTGCTGTTTTGACATTTTGTATTCTAATTAAATTCAAATTAAACTGAATACTTCATTTATTAACTGAAATAAAACATAATTAATAATTAAAAGCAATAAAGAAACTTTTTACATTTGAAACAGTCACACTGTGATCAACCATGGAAGCCCTCAAAGTAGGGAAATTTCTCAGGCTGACAAAAACTCCTCTGTACAGAGTGAAGAGGAGGAAGAATGTGCAGCTCACCCAGTAGTTTATCTGCGAGCATGCTCAGCTGGTCCGTGTTAAGGCCTCTCTTAGTGACGGAGGAAAACTGCCAGCTCAGAACATTCGCCAGGTCTCCCCACAACATCGGGGGAGGGTTCATGAAAAACGCAAGATCCTGAAACAGAGGTTATTTCTTTTCAAAAGAGAGGGACAGAGGACAGAGTTGGACAGAGGACAGAGAGAAGCAGAGGACAGTGAGGGACAGAGAGAAACAGTGGACAAAGAGGAGCAGAGGACAGAGAGGAACAGAGAGGGACAGAGGACAGAGGGACAGAAGACCTGCTGGAAACGAATCTCACCTGACTGTCAGTACAGAGCATGTTAAACCAGAGGATGGAGGCAGAGGCGTACTGAATCTGGTAGATTGGAGTTGTTACCACTACAGGAAGTGAAGTGGTCTACACACACACACACACACACACACACACACACACACACACACACACACACACACAAAACCAGGACATATTGTATGTCTACTCTATAATATGTAACTATATATCGCAGCATATACTTTGTGTGTATGTGTGTGTGTGTGTGTGTGTGTGTGTAGGTGTGTGTGTGTGTGTGTGTGTGTGTGTGTGTGTGTGTGTGTGTGTGTGTGTGTATGTGTGTGTGTTTGTTTTTTACCGTTATATCAATAGAAATATCTCCGTGGTTGAGTTGAGTGTCAAAGCTGATGGAATGAAGTTCTTCCGTGATGAGAAGAGGAGACTGGAAATGATAGTATGTATAGTACATATTATACCGTTATATACAGTACATAATGCACACATACAAACACAACATAAAAAATGCTTTATGCGCTGCTGGAAAAGGTAGTATCACAGCAGCTATGTTCACATCTACACAGAAATAGCATAAATGAACTGTATCAGTCAGGATTTAGGCCTCATCACAGCACAGAGACAGCACTTGTTAAAGTAGTAAACGACCTCCTATTGACCTCTGATCAGGGTTGCGTCATTATACTTGTGTTACTGGACCTCAGTGCAGCTTTTGACACCATTGATCATAGTATTCTCCTTCACAGATTAGAAAAGGTAGTAGGAATTAAGGGAACTGCCCTCTTGTGGCTGAGATCCTATTTGACTGATCGTTATCAGTTTGTAGATTTAGATAGTGACCATTCCTCATGTTCTCAAGTGGAGTTTGGTGTTCCACAGGGCTCAGTTTTAGGCCCACTGCTTTTTTCCCTTTACATGCTTCCTCTGGGCAACATAATTCGTAAACATGGTATTAGTTTTCATTGTTATGTTGATGACACAATTATATGTCTCTAAAACTGAGCAGTGTGTGCAGGACATAAGAGATTGGATGTTAATTAATTTTCTTCTGCTTAATCCTGACAAGACAGAAGTTCTGGTCATAGGACCACAAGTAGCTAGAACTAAGCTTTCTGATCACACTGTGACTTTAGGTAGCCTTTCTGTTCCATCAAATGCAACAGTAAAAGACCTTGGTGTGATTATAGATTCCAGCCTTTCGTTTGAAGCACATGTAGATAATATCACCAGGATAGCTTTCTTTCACCTTAGAAATATTGCCAAGATTAGAAACTTACTGTCACTAAATGATGCAGAAAAACTAGTTCATGCTTTTATCACCTCTAGGTTGGACTATTGTAACGCCTTACTGTCTGGTTGTTCAACTAGGTGTATAAACAAGCTTCAGTTAGTACAGAATGCAGCAGCGAGAGTCCTCACTAAAACCAGAAGATACGAGCACATCACCCCCATCTTATCTACACTGCATTGGCTCCCTGTGAAATTTCGCATCGATTTTAAGATACTACTTCGGACATTTAAAGCACTAAATGGTCTCGCGCCACAGTATTTGAGTGAACTGCTAGTGTCTTACGATCCGCCACGCCTACTTCGATCAAAGAATGCAGGCTGCCTGTCAGTACCACGTATTATTAAAACTACAGCAGGGGGCAGAGCTTTTTCCTACAAAGCCCCAAAGTTATGGAATAGTCTTCCTATTAATGTTCGGGACTCAGACACAGTCTCAGTGTTTAAGTCTAGGCTAAAAACCTATTTATTTAGCCAAGCATTTTTGTAAATAGATTAACCTTAGGTAAAGGAGCAGATCTGGGGGACTCATGGACGTAGAGTATTCTGGTGAACTGGTATGTTTAGATGCTGTCCTCCCCACTCTCATTGATCACTCAGGTTTGTTGACGGTGAGGTGATTGGTTGCTTTACATCACAGGGAGCCCTCATGTCTGTGTTTCCTTCTGGCTCTCCCTTTTAGTTATGCTGTTATAGTTAGTCCTGCCGGAGTCCCTGCTTGCACAGACCCCTCTGCCCTCTGGACCCGTCTAACCCGTCCTGGAGTCCTGCTTCTGGTTGGAGATCTCGTCGGATGGATGCCTCGTGTGGTCTGCCTGGATTCGTGTGGTGGCTGGGGATGGTTTCCATGAAGACTGTCCTGTCATCGATTGATGCTCTGGGGACCTGTGACTTCAGTTGTTCGATAGCTCAGGACTGGAATCTCCTACAGTCTACCTGAGCATCCAGGAACAAACTGGACTCCTTTTAATTTTAATTTTAAACACATCTCCTGTTATACTGAACTTCCAGTACACATTATTATGCTGATCAATCGCTGCTATCCGTTATCACCCAGATGAGGATGGGTTCCCTGTTGAGTCTGGTTCCTCTCAAGGTTTCTTCCTATTACCATCTCAGGGAGTTTTTCCTTGCCACCGTCGCCCTCGGCTCGCTCATCAGGGACAATCTTATCATTTTGATTCATACACATTGCATACAAACTTACTTCTTTTTATTGTGTAAAGCTGCTTTGCGACATTGTCAATTGTTAAAAGCGCTATATAAATAAAATTGACTTGACTTGACTTGACACACACACGAGGACAGAGGACAGAGGGGGACAGTGTTATAGTAAACAGTATATGCATGCAACAAATGTTGATTATACAAGTGACGCCCATGCACTTATGACGAGCATTTCTGCAGTGCAACAAAGAAGAACCATCAGCAACGATCGCAAACCGGGTTACTCGCAATCCGAGGTTAATTTATTGCATTTATATATATGTTGCCAAAAGTATTCACTCGCCTGAGTTCACACGCACATGATCCAATTCTTAATCCATAGTATTTAACATGATGTTGGCCCCGCCCCCCTTTGTGCTATAACAGCTTCAACTCTTCTGTGAAGGCTTTCCACAAGGTTTAGGAGTGTGTCTATGGAAATTCTTCCTTCCAAAAGTGTATTTGTGAGGTCAGACACTGATGCTTGATCAGAAGGTCTGGCTCACAGTCTCCGCCCTAATTCATCCCAAAGGTGTTCTATTGGGTTGAGGTCGGGACTTCTACACCAAACTCGCTCATCCATGTCTTGATGGACCTGGCTTTGTGCACTGGTGTGCAGTCATGTTGGAAAAGGAAGGGGGAGCATGAAATTGGTCTAAATGATCTAAATATTATTGAGCCACTTTGGGGTGTTCTGGAGGAGCGAGTCAGGAAGCGTTTTCCTCCACCCGCATCACGTAGTGAATATATATTATTATTTATATTCTATACGCTTATAAAAGGGGGAGGGGCTTATGGTTAATGGTTCTTGCTAGGTAAAGTCACTCAACTTTTGACAAATAACCTTATAAGATGCTAGATTTAATGACTTTATGAATAGATTTTAGTACTTTATACAGTATATACAGTACATGCAGTCCATTAAATACATTAGATATAAATACGAGTTTCCAACCTCTGTTTTAGTTCCAACTGTTTTTTTCTCTCTCAGTACCTGTATAAAAATGAAAAAAAGAAAACATGTCATTCTTAGAAATATTTAAAAAATGTAAATATTTAAAAAATACTAATCACAGTTACACCTTTAACTGCAATTTGTTACTTGAGTAACATACCAAGTGGCGGAACTCAGCAGACAGACAGCCGTTTGATTCCTCCATGTTCATGACCTTAGAGTTGGTTCCTAAAATATTAAACTTACGGAATCTGCAACAGGAGGTGAAACGAAGTGACGAGCAAATGTTCACTATTCATTAGGTTTATTAAACAGTACAGCATGCGATATTCAAAGGCTCTGATTAGAAATAGTTTGAGTTTTTACCCCTTGACGTTATTGTTTTCTGTTACATCCCTAAGGAGGAAAAATATAAATTATAACAATTATTTAAAAATTGTTAATTTTGAATTTTTTTTTTATAATTAACCAATACAAAATGTCGTTTACAGTTAATAAAAACGGGGAAGTGTGGCGGGTTTGCATGTGAACTTACTTGTCGAAAGAGACCTTGACTTTTAACTGGCCGCTTAACTCTGGTAGTTTGACCAGCAGCCTGAGGGAAAACGACAGTCTCGTTACAGGAGCCGTTACTGCTGTCGCTTTGGTAAAACATAAAATCTAAGATCAGCAATAAAGCAGAATGTTTCAGCTTCCCTGTGGTGTTTATTCAGCTTCCCTGGTGTGCATTCGACTTATTCTGTGGTTATACTGGTTGTAATTACCTTTTTTTTTTTATTATTAATTAAGTTCATTTAAGTTGATAAACTGCATGGCTATTTAAATTACAGTACTGTGAAAAAGTATTTGCCCCCCCCTCCCCCTTTTAAATTTTTTTTTTTTTTTTTTTGGTCACACGTCTATGATTTATATAATTCGAAAAATTTCAACGAAAAAGTAATTGTCCCCTAAGGGTGTGAAAAAGATCACAAATTGATGGTCGGACTTTCTCCTTTAATTCACCTTTCTAAAAACCGTAGTTCATTCATGATTTAGCAATGAAATCTCATTTGGTGAGCCGATGTATTTTTGAACTCATGTCGTTATTTGAGTTAACTGTGGTTTTGTGTTTATTTGAATAAACATTGGTGTTCATCAAGTTCAAGTTCAAGTTCTTTATTGTCACTTCAACCATATACAGTTAGTACACAGTGAAACGAAACAACGTTCCTCCAGGACCAGGGTGCTACATACAACATAAATTTACAACATAGATTAACAGAAAGACTAAACTAGTTAACTAAGAGACAACATAAATTACAAAAAAACTAACTAGCCAACTCCGAGAGGAAGACTATCTACGGGTTTTTTAAAATTTATTTTTATAAATATAAATACACATAACAGACAACATAAAGTGCACGTGCAAATGTAAACAAGAGCAACCAAGTGACAGTGCGACAAACACGACATAACATGACAATGAGGAGCGTTGCAATAATGCAATCTTGAGGTAGTGAATTGAGGTGGTGGAGAAACAGTAAACGTTCCTTAATGTAGCAGCAAGAATGTAAAAAGTTAGTGCAAAAAGTAATCCAGGTTTAATGAATATTGTGCAAAAGAGCTTTTACAGGTTGATGTGTATGATAGTCTGGTAGTGTAGATCAGTGTGTTTGCGCTTGTGTTGATTAATCAGTCCAGTCTCAATGTGTGAGGTAGTTGAGTTTAGTTGAGTGATTGTGTGTGTGTGTGTGTGTGTGTGTATTTATCAGTCTAGACCCTTTTGTTGAGGAGACGGGTGGCTTGTGGAAAGAAGCTGTTGCACAGTCTGGATGTGAGGCCCGAATGCTTCGGTACCTTTTTCCAGATGGCAGGAGGGTGAAGCGTGAGTGAGAGGGGTGTGTCTGATCAGCCACAATGCTGGTGGCTTTGCGAATGCAGCGTGTGGTGTAGATGTCCTCGATAGAGGGAAGAGAGAGACCCCGATGATCTTCTCTGCTGTCCTCACTGTCCGCTGTAGGGTCTTGCGGTCCGATGTGGTGCAGTTCCCAAACCAGACAGTGATGCAGCTGCTCAGGATGCTCTCGATCTTCATTTACAGTAAGTTACTCTGTGGTCATCTGACTTGACTGTAGTGTTCAGTCATGCTAACTGGTGTAGAGTACGTGTGTGCTTAGATGCAGTCTATCTGAGATAACCGTCTTCATTTGTGGTCATTCAATGTTTTGACACGATATATTTATATTATAATCAGCTGTTTTGTTGGTTTGAACTGTTGCTGTTTCACCCCCACTGCACTAGATCTACGTAAACCTTACATGAACGCTCTTGAGCACGAGCTCATTCATGTTTTAATGCCACACCTGATTTTGACTGTGAACTGCACCCCCGTCTTCAGCACCAGAGGTCTCTGCGGATGCGTGGGCATGCACGGCTGCCTCTCCACCACCACGGAACTGAAAGACACATCACAAGCACCAGCGTGTAACCCCGACCACAAAGCCGAGTCAAATTCCACCCCGACTGCGTGACCCAGAAAAATGACGTACTTGATGAGGAGGTGTTTGAAGAGCGCCAGCGCCTGCTCCTGCAGTGAGCTCATGTTCAAAGCCATGGGGTCTTTGTCGTAGGTGAAGTTCAACACCAGCTCCTGCAGCGTGTTCAGCTGATGACGTATCTGCTGCAAACACTCGGCTACCGCGGTGAACCTGAGGAGCACAACACACTGATTTACTTACAGAGTAAAACTACGACGCTCACACTGTTTAGCACGCATTCACAGAATTTATGGAAACTTGTTTTAAGTGTAGTTAGATAGCAGATAGATTTCTCAGTCTATCCTGTTTGTCCCAACAAGATACAAAGGTTTCCGGGTAATATCAGATGTATCAGATGGAATAATTACTGCTCATAAACTATAGCGGGCGATTTCTAATGTGCATGGGTGTGTTTAAAAAAGAGCCTCACCAGCTCTGTAACTGATCCAGACAGGCATTCGGCGGACCACCGATACACGCCATCTGTTGCCTCCGCTTCCACTCGGGAAGTTTTTCTGATATGAGCGTGCTCTGGGTCATGTCTGCTAATTTTAGTGCATTTAATAACTCCATCACTATTACCTGCAGAAACACAGATAAATAAAACACACAGAAAGGCTTAATGTAGCATCAAGGTTAGTAAGAAATAAAAGTGGGATGAGAAGTGGGAAGCTAAGGATGGCAGCAATTACTGCCCAGTGAAATTATTTTCTTCACATACTGGATCCCAACTTTGTGGGGGGTTCAGAGAACAGGGTCAGCCATGATACAGACCTTCTGATCACAAACCCAGAGCCTTAACCCCTGAGGTATGACTGTGTAGGGGATTGTCCCTCTGGCAAAATTCACTCTGAAACAAAGGAGATGTTAGCCTTTAGCATTGTCTTACCTCTCTCATTTTGTTCAGCTTAAGGAACATTTCTCTGATCCTCAACTCCTCCAGCTTAATCTCTTTGGCTATTTGTGGATTTGCTTCGATCTCCACTGAAAACACAAAGCACACATCACATGACACGACTGCTCCCTCCAAATGCGTTTACACTCACTTGTTCTCAATATTGGGCCTTTAACTGCAAAAATAAGTGAATGAGAAAAATAAATAAATAAATATATATATATAAATAAATAGCAACCCCATTGATATGTTTTTATTTTATGAATATTATTTACTTTTTTTTTTTGGTTTGGACCCAAAGTGCACAACTCTCCACTAGATCAGCATTCACACTGGTGCTTGGACCCATAAATATAATAATAAATAATAATCACTATTGTAACAAGAAAAAAAAAATCACAGACCCTTAATCTTTACCTTAGTAAACCCGCTTTAAAAGAAACAGTTTTAGTTGCATAAATAATGCATGTTTAGGCCTCTTAATATGCTTTACCTAGCAAATAATTTATTATGTAATAATTCACTCGTGTCTCCTGATACAGACGTATTAATCTCTTACGTCTACTCTGTAAAGTCTTGAAGTTGCGCTCGTCCTGTAGATTCTCCAGAACCTGAATTTGCTGTTCCACTTCCTGTTTACATAAACGGTATAGAATGAATGAATGTTTTGATTTTATCAATGTAAATTTTATACAATTTAGCAAAATGCTATAACTCCACCTGCCACAATTTTGTCATTATGGATAACCCAGGCTGCAGTTGTGTTTGTAGTAATGTAAATATACAGTTTAATATCAATAATATGTTGGCTGCTTTTTTAATAACAACTTAACATGGCCACCAGCCATAACATTAATACCAATCACATTAAAACCACCTACAGTAGGTTTAGGTTCCTCGCATGCCACCAAAACACCTTTGACCCCTCGAGGCCTGGACTCCACAAGACCACTGAAGGTTGGCTGGCACCAGTATGTTAGGAACAGATCCTCTAAGTGGAGTTTGGGGGCTAGACAACCTTGGACTCTTTGCTTGCTTGCAAAGCCCCAGACACAGCAAGCTGTGATGCACTGGGTGTTCTACAACTTACCGCAATTTGTGCTACATTGAGGTGAAATAAGACAGGCTGCCCTGATCCAGTCATCAGTTTACTTCAGTTGACCTATGCATGGCATTAGTGTTATGGCCTTTTATCTATTAAGACTGCAGAAGACCATAAAATACATTAAAAAATGACCAAAACTATAGTTTACAGCAGCAGCATCCTGCTCTATCACTTAGTTAGTTAACGAGAGCGCTGTATTATAGAAGTCCATGACTGCTGGGGAAATGCAATAGAAGTGCGGTAACATATTGTAGACACATAATCTTGGCTTGAACATTTTCCAGAAATTCATCAAAGTGCAGTTTTGACAGGAATGTGACAGGAAGAAGTGACATGATTTGCTATTTATGAGTGCCTTACACCTTGCAACAATAAAGACAATAAACAATAAAAATAAAGACAAAAAAACATTGAATAAGAGGGTGTGTCCAAACTTTTAACTGGTTTGTATATAATGTTTTTCAGATTATAAGTTTATATATATATATATATATATATATATATATATATATATATATATATATATATACAGAGAGAGAGAGAGTCAGCCAAATAAATTATACACGCTTAAGGGAAAAAAAGTACCTACAGTATATATACTGTAAAAAATAAAAATAGCAACATATATTATATAACTATATGCACCTTCAAAAAATGTTTATCACCTTTTGCAGTAGTCAAACTGTCACTCTGTTCCAGTGTATAGTCATATTTAAAATATTTAAAATATGTTTTACCTGCACTTTTTTCTTCAGCTCGTTCACCTGGTCGTCTATCTGCTTCTGCATCTCCATTACAACATTGCCTTTGGGCGAGTCCAAATGTTCCTAGCCAAAAAACGAAATGGTCTTGATGGATGTGGTTGGGAATAAAAACATTTGTATCAATTACATTTACATTGCTTGTTGAAAGAAACAGAATTTGTAATTGAGTTGAAAAGGGAAATTATTTTTCTTTTTCATTTTTTTGTCAAAAAGTATGCAATATATTAATTAAAGGTCTTTGGAATAAAAACATTTAAAAAATTCTCAAAATTTAGGTTAGTTTTATATGTCATATATAGCGTTTAAAATTCTGTCGTTTACAAATAAACATAATTATGCAGTTAGATGTGTGGTGGTGGCTGTGGTCATTCTACAACTGCCATCCTTCCTAAAAGTCATCACTACATCAGATTGCCAGATAAATATAAATCCAACTACATTAACTCCCATGGGTGCTGTACCTGTGATCTCATGGCTGACTCCAGAATCCTCCTTTCCTCTTTCAGGGAGTTAGATATAATCATAGCCATGTACATTGTATTTTCCTGAAAGTGTTCCTGAAAGGAAGAAAAACCACTGTGTTAGTAATGAGTGAAACAAACAGAGAAAGGTTTTAGTTATGAAGCTAATGGGATTCGTTTATCTCTGGAGGTTCTGCACCTGTAGGTTGCGCAGTATTCTGCGTATATTGTGCTGAAGAAGGAAGTTGTTGCTTGGATTCGTGTGACTGCAGAGCTCCTCCAGCTTACTCAGGAGATCATGGAAATGCACCCTCGCTAAAGACTCATCAAGGGCCACAGTGTCCCTGAGCCAGACGGTAATAATGTCAATTATAATCAAGAGACATGCCTAAGGTCACCTGATTTGATGATTTGTAATGATGGGTTATATTTAAATATAATTATAATTATATTATAAATATTTATATTTATATTTAATGTTCAGAGAGTGTGTGTTGATAGAAAAGTTGAGAGGGTGTGGTGGTGATGATAGTGAAGTTTAAAAAGAGTCTGATGACAGTAAAGTTTACACAAGGTGTGGTGATGATAGAAAAGTTTCAAGAGATGATGATAGTAAAGTTAGTGTTTGGTGATGATAGTAAAGTTTCGAGTGTGTGGTGATGTGATGTCTTGTCTTCTCTCGGTGCTCCCACTACCTTCCACTCCAGCCAAGCCTGACGATCTCCCTAACATCTCCAATGTTCCCGCTGAGTACCACGATCTCAAGCCTGTCTTCAACAAGACTCGAGCCACGTCGCTTCCTCGGCCTTATGATTGTCCCATTGACCTCCTTCCTGGCACCGCTCCTCCAATGGGTCGTTACTACTCTCTGACTCAAGAGCAAGAAGCCATGAATGAGTACATCATGGGGGCTCTCGCTGCTGGTATCATCCGTTCCTCCTCCTCACCCGCTGGAGCGGGGGTTTATATTGTCAAAAAAAAAGATGCGTCCCTTCGTCCATGCATAGATTACAGAGGGCTCAACACAATAACAGTCAGGAACCCCTTCCCGCTCATGTCTACGCCCTTCGAACTTCTCCAAGGAGCCACCGACTTCACTAAGTTAGATTTATGCAATGCCTATCATCTCATCCGTATAAGGGAGGGCGACGAGTGGAAGACCGCCTTCAACACCCCGACCGGGCATTATGAATACTTGGTAGTGCCGTTCGGACTCACCAACGCTTCTGCCGTCTTCCAGAGCCTGATAAACGACGTACTCTGTGACTTCCTGAACCTTTACTTATTCGTCTATCTGGACGACATTTTGATTTTTTCCCGCAACCTGGAGGAGCATCGACGTCAAGTTCGTCAGGTGCTACAGAGACATTTAGAGAACAACTTATATGTCAAGGCAGAGAAATGTGAATTTCACACAACGTCGACCACCTTTCTAGGCTTCTTCATCTCCCCCTCGCGGCAAGAGAAGGCACCGGCCGAGGTTCAGGCGGTTTCCAACCCCAGCCCCACGACGAGACCTCCAACGATTTCTGGGCTTCGCCAATTTCTACCGCAGGTTCATTCGAGGGTACAGCTCCATCGCCGCTCCTCTAACCTCTCTGACTTCCTCCAAGAGGCGCTTCCGTTGGAGCGAGGAGGCGGAGAGAGCCTTCTCCGACGTCAAGAGAAGGTTCACCTCATCCCCAATATTGATCATCCCCGACCCATCCCGGCAGTTCGTGGTGGAGGTAGATGCGTCTAACTCCGGCGTTGGAGGGGTCTTGTCCCAGAGGTCGTCACAAGATAACAAACTGCACCCTTGCTCATTTTTCTCCCGTCGCCTGTCCCCGGCCGAAAGGAACTACGACGTGGGCGATCGGGAACTACTAGCCATCAAGTTAGCGCTATAAGAATGGAGACACTGGCCGGAGGGGACCGAGCTTCCATTTCTATTATGGACCGATCACAGGAACCTTGAATACAATAAGCTATTGTATTGATTACAGTGAAATACTATAATTTGAATACAGTGAAATACTATAAGCATTTCACTGCATATCGTACAGTGAACTTTGTGCTGTCCTACCGGCCAGGCTCCAAAAGCACCAAGGCTGACGCTCTCTAACGTCAGTTTATTCTTCCCCACGACTCCATGCCATGCGACACGGACCTGCCATCTCGCTGTCTAGTAGCAGCTGTGGAATTGGACATTGAAGCTAAAGTTAAGCAGGCATTGACCCAGGAGCCCGGCCCCAGCAACATTCCCCCTGATCGTCTTTTTGTTCCCCTCGGTCTATGCTCACAGGTCCTTGAGTGAGGCCATGGATCCAGATTGGCCTGCCACCCAGCTCAGCCTGAACGCGCTTTATCATTCAGCATCGCTTCTGCTGGCCCACATTGGGGAGGGGTGTTTCCAGCTTCGTGGAAGCCTGCGATGTCTGCACCGCTGTAAACATGACAACCGTCCCCCGGCCGGTCTCTTCAGACCATTACGCATACTGCACCGCCCCTGGTCTCACATTTCGCTGGACTTCGTTACTGGTCTACCTTTGTCAGATGGAAACACATGTAATAATGACCATTGTTGACCGTTTTTACAAGTCCGTCCACCTGGTTCTCAATTCACGTCACGCTTCTGGAAGGCTTTTTGCAAACTCATCGGAGCCACTCCTATCCTGTCTTCCGGCTTTCATCCCCAATCCAACGGCCTAACGGAGCGAAAGAATCAAGCAATGGAAGTCGCTCTCCAGTGCATGACCATGCATGATGCTACCACCTGGAGTAAGTTCCTCCCGTGGGTCGAATATGCTCCCAACTCCCTGCTGTCTGCCTCTACAGGGCTCGCCCCATTCCAGTGCTGTCTAGGCTACCAGCCACCACTATTTCCAACTCAAGAGGAGGAGGTCCAACATTTCGTCCGCCGATGCAAACGGACATGGCTACGAGCTAGACCAAGCCTGCTGCAAGCATTCAGGTTGTACAAGTGACAGACGGACCGCCACCGTACCAAGGCGCCCAGGTACCGCGTAGGGGAGAGGGTCATGCTCGCTACTAAGGACATCCCGTTAAGAACACTCTCACGTAAACTCTCACCTCGCCTCATCGGCCCCTTCACTATAACCAGAATAGTCAACCCATGTGCTGTCCGACTCCTACTTCCCTCTTCTATGCGAGGCATTCATCCCACCTTCCACGTGTCTCAGCTTCAACGCATCGTAAAGTATCCTCTAAGATGGTGCTGATTTCTTCCGGCATATAAGGAAGCGCAGCACGCTATCTCGCGGCCGGATTATTGTGTGTTTTTGCTCCAATATTCTCGCGTTTTGTTTCATAGTTTTCACGTTACCAACTCTGCTTTGTTTTCTCGTTTTCCCGATTCTCATCTCACGTTTTGGATTAGTTGGCTTGCTCATGGATTTAACGGCATTGAACTCTCGCCTTTGCTCCTCGACTTCGGCTTTGCTTCACCTTTTGGCTCGACGCTCTCGCTGACGGATTTAATGGCATTGAACTCTCGCCTTTGCTCCCCGACTTCGGCTTCGCTTCACCTTTTGGCTCAACACTCTCGCGGACGGATCTAACGGCTTCGAACTTTCACTTTCACTCCTCGACCACGGCTCCGCTTCTCGTCTCTCCACGGCACACAGATTCAGGTTACCCAGCCCAAGCATCTCAAAATCATCTCTGCTCCTCTGCATTTGGATCCATCTCTTCGCCCTTCGTCGCTCGCTCGTGACAGTGTGGTGATGATAGTAAAGTTTAAAGAGAGTGTGGTGATAATAGTAAAGTTAGTGCATGGTGATGACAGTAAACACTAACTTTACTATCATCACCAAACACTTAAGTTAGTGTGGGTGATAATAGTAAAGTTTAGAGTGTGTGTGGTGATGATAGTAAAGTTAGTGTAGATGATAGTAAATTTAGTGTGTGGTGATGGTAGTTCAGAATTTAGAGAATTTATTGTTTATATGATTGAACTTAAGATGCTACTGAAATAGAAAAAGTATTATTCACACAGAGTAATTTATTTCTTTATGTTCTTGTTCTAAGCACATAGTTATATCCTTACAGAAAGAGGACTGATGTGACTTAATTGACCTGATTTAGAAAAATAATACTCAATTTATATCCAACAACTATTCTGAATTTAAAAACAATAAATTAACTCTCTTAACTTTCCGCAGATACAGGCGAACATCTGAGCGGGCAAGAGTAACAGGTTTACCCAAGAATTTTTAACTTGCAATGTGAGCATTTCGTTCTACTGTCTACAGTGTTCTCGCTTGACACGTTTTCATAACATACATTTCTCCTGATTGCAAACTCTGTACGGTGATGTTATCATTTACAGTGAAATGTGTTAAATAAATGTGTAACATATCATGTCTCACCAGTCAATGCTTTCAATCCAATATTCTCGCGTTTTGTTTCATAGTTTTCACGTTACCAACTCTGCTTTGTTTTCTCGTTTTCCCGATTCTCATCTCACGTTTTGGATTAGTTGGCTTGCTCATGGATTTAACGGCATTGAACTCTCGCCTTTGCTCCTCGACTTCGGCTTTGCTTCACCTTTTGGCTCGACGCTCTCGCTGACGGATTTAATGGCATTGAACTCTCGCCTTTGCTCCCCGACTTCGGCTTCGCTTCACCTTTTGGCTCAACACTCTCGCGGACAGATCTAACGGCTTCGAACTTTCACTTTCACTCCTCGACCACGGCTCCGCTTCTCGTCTCTCCACGGCACACAGATTCAGGTTACCCAGCCCAAGCATCTCAAAATCATCTCTGCTCCTCTGCATTTGGATCCATCTCTTCGCCCTTCGTCGCTCGCTCGTGACAGTGTGGTGATGATAGTAAAGTTTAAAGAGAGTGTGGTGATAATAGTAAAGTTAGTGCATGGTGATGACAGTAAACACTAACTTTACTATCATCACCAAACACTTAAGTTAGTGTGGGTGATAATAGTAAAGTTTAGAGTGTGTGTGGTGATGATAGTAAAGTTAGTGTAGATGATAGTAAATTTAGTGTGTGGTGATGGTAGTTCAGAATTTAGAGAATTTATTGTTTATATGATTGAACTTAAGATGCTACTGAAATAGAAAAAGTATTATTCACACAGAGTAATTTATTTCTTTATGTTCTTGTTCTAAGCACATAGTTATATCCTTACAGAAAGAGGACTGATGTGACTTAATTGACCTGATTTAGAAAAATAATACTCAATTTATATCCAACAACTATTCTGAATTTAAAAACAATAAATTAACTCTCTTAACTTTCCGCAGATACAGGCGAACATCTGAGCGGGCAAGAGTAACAGGTTTAACCAAGAATTTTTAACTTGCAATGTGAGCATTTCGTTCTACTGTCTACAGTGTTCTCGCTTGACACGTTTTCATAACATACATTTCTCCTGATTGCAAACTCTGTACGGTGATGTTATCATTTACAGTGAAATGTGTTAATTAAATGTGTAACATATCATGTCTCACCAGTCAATGCTTTCAATCCACTGGCTGAGGTACTGACGAATCTCCATGGGGAACATATCATCGTAGAGCTGGCCGATTTGCTCCAGGTATCTTGAGTCCAGCTGCTGAAGCTGGTACCAAAGTGCCATCTACCAAGAGAATAAATAATCAGTATAAACACATTTAATAAATATCAAAAAGTCCTTTTTGGTCCTTCTAACTATACGTATATGTTGGTACAGCACACAGTGGGGCTGTATATAAGCAGCAAAATATCCCAGGCTGTATTCACTACCTAAACAAATCTATAATGTGATAATGAGGGTTAAGTTGAAAACTGGTCGAGCTACGTAGCTACAGTACAGTCTTATTTCTCAAGAATAAGACTTTTCATTTGTTGCACAAACAATAATAATAATCTAACGTGCAAAGTGTGTTAGTGAGACAGCTCATTTGTGTTTAGTGAAACAAATCAAACGTGCAATGGACGATGACATGGTGAATGCTTTTCTGTTACACCACTCGGAGGCCATGTATAAAGGATTTAAATTCAACAGTATAAACAATAAACCATATATCCAGTAAACCTTGCAACTGATATAATTTGGAATCATTATACTAATTGGTTTTCTTCTGAGCAAATGCACATATACCAATAACATACAAAGATTTTTCCAGGAACACCGTCTGGAACCGGATTCTGGAAGGCAATCGCGCCTTCATACACCCATCAGTGTTTCCAGTGATATTGAAACTGCCTACTGGTAGGAGGTAGTCATTCATAGTGTGTGCTGCATTCACGATAACGTCTATCTTATTGTCGCTGGACTGAGGAAATCATTGTTAATTTCAAAAGAGGAAAAGAGACCATACAGTACTGTACATATAGAGCACTACAGCGGAAAGAATGCACAGTTTACATTCCCAGAAGTGTTAAGTGAAGAAGAGGTCAGTCATGTGGTCAGTCTACACTTCCCATCTTACAAAAAAAAAAAAAAGCCCAACTATATCTCCATTGTCTAAGGAGGCTTCCAAAAAGAGATGCAGGAAGTGATCATGTGGTTCATCACTGGAGGAGCGAGACGTAAAGTAACCTTTTTAAAGTTTAAATAGCCTGGATTTGATATCTGTTCGTCCAAAGTTTTAAATTCTGATTCAACCTTAACGCTATTGTCTCTGTGTGTGAAATTTCAGACATGAGCATTTCAGAGATGCTACGCTTTCAGTGCAGTACACTTTCCAGTGTTTCGGTCACAACAGACTTAATCAGGCTTCTGCTAAATATTGACGTAGTAATAAATCAATCAAGCATTAGCTTCATATATAATATATAATTTTAAAAAATATTTGTTTGTAGTAAACTTTAATGTTGCGTGGTGTTTACTCCATAAACACAGTGTAGACAAAGTATTACTGTACATAAAGCAAAGCACAGAGAGAACAGAAGTAAAGTCCTCTCATCTCTTCTGCATGCCCTTCTACGCACATGATGAGGCGAGCGACTTTTACAAGCTGTGAGCTGTAACCTACTTTACAGTAAACACATCAAAATCTTAAAACAAACTAGTTACAAAAAACACTTATCCTAAAGCTGGATGCGAAGCGTGTATACGTTAATGGAAATACAAACGGCATGCACTTTTAATTATGTTTTAAATTAATAGTAGTAGATAATATATATATTTAAAAAGATAATAATGCATATACATTTATACATTTTTATATAATTTTAAGAAAAAATGCACAACAACAACAACAACAACAATAATAATAATAATTTTGAGCATATATATCTAGTAAATATATAAAAATATTACATGGCTAAGGCTAAACTATTTAAAGTCAAAGCAGTAATTAAAAATAGAGATATATGACATGCAAAACCTTACAGTTATTAATTTATTTTTATTTTTATAACCAGATATCTTTCTAACTTACCTTTTTATAACACGTTGGAATTTGGTACAGAAATCCTGTAGAATGTAGAAATATGATGAAATTATAAATGTGATCAGGTTATTATGGTACAGAAAAGTTTCCGCAACAGGTTTTTCACCCCCACACTTCTTAACCTGAACACACACACACACACACACACACACAGTTTCCAAGTAAAAACTGTGAGAAAACTGTGAGGAAAAAGCTGACTGAGGACAGACCAGCCAATCACAACGCGAGATCATCGAGCTTTGTCCCGCCCCCACTCGACAGCCAATCACAGAGGAATGCGCGCGAGCCGGCCCCGCCCCGTTGTCCGCCGGCTGTTCTGGCGAGTGCGCGTGCTCCCTCCGCTACAGCGCTTCAGCTTCACAAAACGCAACTCAGGACCGAATAGAAACTCAGGATGACGCAGCGGGGGTGGGGGTGGGGGCGGAGCCACAGTCAGGCGCGCGCGGGATCTGCTGAACACTGCCGGCGCGAATAAGATTCATAAAATCACAATCAGTTCATTCCAACCGCTGCTAAAGTGCTTTTACTACGTCAGAGACTCGGGTGCTGATCCGAGCACACCTGACCCCAGAGTCCCGCACCTGTGTGTAATGTGAACACTCCATATACACCGGCCAACTGGTACCTCAGCATACAAACCTTCAGAATTTTCACATTCAGAGCTGAAATTTTTGCAAGAAACTCGTCTCGGCATACGAGGCATTTTCAGCGTACAAGTGACCAAACACCGGCTAAAACTCTGGGAGCCGGTCAAAACTGGTTTGCTTTATTCATAAGCCAAGCAAAGCGAGTTCACATATTTTTTTTTTTTTTTTTTTTTTTTGTGGCATTTTTGTGCAAGGTTAAGTGAAGATTAATGTCTATTTATTTCAAATTCTAGGTACATTAAGGAATGCTATGAGTTTTCTCATCTTTTTTTTCTTTTCTTCAAATTTGTCATGTTTTTAATTTCTTCAACGCAATGTTCTTTGAAGTTTCCATCATTGGATAGATCCTTGCACTGGGAAACTAATTCCGTTTTTAGTAGAGATGTGCACTTTGCTTACTTTGTTTGAAATGATTGTGCAGGTGTGTGTTGCAGGTGTGTGTTTAGGGATAGGGTTTAAAGTACCTTTGGAAATGTCAGAAAAAACCCTTAAGGTTCGCTTCATCTGAACGGTGGTGCGGCCTGTTCATACCAATTAATCAGTTTGTATAACACGTCATTTTACTTGGAAACGGTGGGTACGATTAGCCGAGGAAACACAACATTCTATAGATGAAGCAAAGAAGGTTTTTTCAAGGCTTTCCAAGTTGAAGGCATGTCTCAAACTCCAAAAAAGTATTGCATTTATGTGTGTGTGTCATTAAATCATACAGTTCTGTAGTTTAATCATACACACTCAGACCACTCAGATCATTAGGATCGAGTCAGTTGGAAATACCAAGGGTTCACACAAAACAAGGGGAGTCCGCTTTTAGTTATTATGCTGCCCGCAGTTCGAACCGGCTTCCAGAAGATGTGCAAAAACACTAGTCACATTTATGTCCGAACTGACTGCATTATTTTATGTTTATCTAACATTTTTAACTGTTTTATTTTGATTTTAAATCAAATTTTAATTAGTTTTAAAAGTTTCATTATTTGTATCTTTAATCATATTTTACATTTTTATTTTTTTATTGTTATTATTAATCTTTTTTTTTTTTTTAGGTTTTATTGCCATTATTTTCCGTTTCATTTTATCATTATTTTCTTCTCTTTTATGTAAAGCACTTTGAATTACCATTTTGTATGAAATGTGCTATACAAATAAACTTGCCTTGCCTTGCCTTAAATAGCCGATGCATTTTAAACAAACTTTATCAGAAGTATTAATAACAGAATAATTTAATAGAAGAATCTAAATTTGTTGAAATATACTATATGCATCAGGTGCAGATCTACAGTTCTGTATTTGTTTCCACACCATGCTATTTTTTATTTTATTTTTTATATATACGCGGGTTTGTCTTTCCTGTGCTGTCCTGTTCATGTGCTCATTGTCAGTGGTTAACAGATAAATGCACTGATCATCTGCTGAAGAGTACAGTATTTTCCTCATAAGGGATTTTAAAGAAAGAAACATGTTACAGCTGATCTCACTCTGAAACAGTTCTGTAGTTTATTTATGTCTTTATTTATTTATTGCAATTTCTTTAAGAAAAAAACTAAATCAAACAATTTAGATCATTAACACACATAACACACATGATGAGTATGTCAGTGTGTACAGTGGGTGTGCGGGTGTGTGCTGCACTGCTGGAACAGCGAAAACAACCATGTGCTTTCTGAGGAAGCGAAACTGGTTTGTACACTATTCTGTCACTCTCTCTGAGTGTAAGAGAGTGTGTAAAGAGTGTATGAGAGTGAAGGGAGAAACGAAACTTTTGCCAATTCCAGAAGTTCATGGCAATAACAACAACAATATATTCAAGATGACTCCATTACTACATCACTATCTGATGCTGCTTCCTAAAGTCTATAGAGCTCATGAACAGTGCATGCAGAGCCAAGGAGTGACCAGGACATGGGCGGCTAGATGCTCATTAGACTCTACAGAACTTTATTTTTTATGCTTATTATTATTATTATTATTATTACAAGTAGCAGTACTAGTAGTACTGATAGTAATAATACTACTGATAATAATAATTTATACTTTATTTCAATCATGCAATCATTCCTGCAGTAAAAAACAAAAATAATATGAGGAGGTATCTATTTGCAAGCTCTGTTTTTTCACCATACTTCCTCCCTCAGACGACTTAAAACCTGGCAGTAGAATTTGTTATTGACCATCTGGGCCCTGGGGACGAACTTGCAAAGCGCAATGTCTAAAAAAAATGGTGAGCTTGTGTTTGGTGGAACTGCAGACCTGCCTCGCACTTTTAGGTCTGTTGCTTTGATTCTACCACCTACAGTAGGAGCTATGACTGTGCGTGAAGCCTTGTGCTGCCACCTGTTGGCGTTTTACAAAACAAGTCTCCAAACTTTTTGATATCACCTACTGTAATATTATAGTATTATAGTGTTGTGTCTATTACTTTTTGGGGCCCAAGAATTATAACAACAACCCCATGTTGTCATAGTGTGTGAAGGATACGCTTGTATTTTTTTTCAGCATCCGGGGCTTTTTGGAGGTCTTAACATGCTCAAATATTTAATGAAAAGATTATACACGCTTGCATGTATACATACAAAACCCGGTCACATTATTTTCAGTATTTTCTAGGGGTACCATCATTTTTGTCCAGGCCTGAGTTTATTTTTTTTTATAATTCCGTTGAAGCATGGTTGAAAAGCAATGTCTGACTTTCATTGGTTAACATTCATAGAATTTTTATTTATTATTACTTTTGTCAGATTAAAGTTATTTCTGTGACCATTATGAGTTTTTCTTTCATTGCCCGAAGGGTACCAACAATTTTGTCCACGTGTGTGTGTGTGTATATATATATAATATATATATAACATCAAAAGGGTTGCTTGTAAGCTATTTACGAGAATCATTTAGTTTGATCAATAAATTCAGTTCCCGGTGGTGACATGAAACAAATTCAATTATGTCGTTATATAACATATCATTTGATGTTAGTCACGAACCGAAGCAAAAAACTCCCATATATGAAAATCGATTCTAAGCATTAAAAAAAAAGAACCAAATGAAACAGAGCTATTGGCTAATTTTAGATGTTTAAGGACATTATACGTCTTTTTATTGTAGCAGGCTGTTTAATATGGTTCTGGGACTCTCTTATTGTAACAGTGAGCTTATTCAAATTGATTTAATAAGGTTAAAAAACACAGACAAGGTGATGTTAGTGTATGTTGTCCTTGGTTCCAGGTTCTGTCTAGCTTTACGGATTGCATTTAGTTCACCCGAGACCTGAGATTTTTATTCACCCGAGTCCTGAGCTGATTATTTTGGATTAAGTACACCTATGAGGTCTGATAATTAAGGTCAGCCTTTAATGCAGACAGTTTAAATGCACTAGCTAACTCTACCTTTGCACTCGAAAAACTAAAGGCTAATAAGAGAAGTCATACGTCATATAGACGATCCCATTATCTGCATGACACATGTGATTGGCTATTCTCGGTGTGATTGACACGGCATAATAACGTCTTCATGCCCACATACAGTAGAGAGCTTGGCCAATTTTGCTCATTTGGCACCAGGATTAAAATGAATATTCTCCTGATTTTAGGGTCAACCCTTTTTTTGTCGCACCAATGCAGAGCATACTTTCACAGCTGAACTTAAACACAACAGTCCACAAACTTTTATTCATTTTTATTTTCCTTCTTTCCCTTCATCCATAATCCGAGTGTGAGATGTGAGTCTGAACAGAAGAATAATTACAACAAATATATACACTACTGCTGGAGTAGCAGCACCTCCAAGGTTCTCCCACAGTAGAGCAAACACAATAAAGTGCCCTCTGATGTACCTTACAGTAGACAAAAGATGAAATTGTCATGTGGGGAAACACAATAAAGTGGCACCTAAAGTGAACAACAAGTAAGTGAAGCAAACATGATGAAGTTCCCCAAGAAACTCCAACAGTAGATCAAACATGATAAATCCTGCCCCTCAAACACCACATAAATCCCCCCTGCCCACCCCCCAAAAAAACACACTAAAACCTCTAAAAAAAATGTTTTTTTAAATCCCTTTTGCGAGTTCTTCTTTTCTTGGACGTAGGGCACGGTCGTTCTTGCGCCTGATCCTGGAACACAACCACAAAGGAAGAAGTTCAAACTCGCTGGCTTAGTGTCCACTGCAGGCACCTGCTTGTACCCGATAAACATCACTGGTTAAAATTTCTTATTAAAACACCCTTATTCAGCCTTTTTTACTTACCCTTTCTCTTAAAACATCCAGCTAGTCCCAGGGAGTTGTTTGTCCAAATCCTCCACAATGGTTTGCAGTGTTTTCACTTTGTCCTTCAGGTTGGAGTTCTCAAGCATCAGCTTAGCACTGAATTCCAGAGCAGTCTGAGCTCTCTCCTCAGCTTTAGTCAGCATGATCTGGAACAGTGATGAAAAAAAAAAAGTATTTGCTTTATTTACTTTTTCACTTGAGATGGAACTAAATATGAACACACCCCTGAAACTGAACAGATGGGTTCCGAGCAGGTACTTATACAGTACATACTGTTATAACAAACATTATAAGGTGGATGTTCTTGTCTATACGTTCCCTGATGTTTAAAAGGGTAGACAGCTACGTAACTACGTATGAGATTAGATACAAAAAGTCTTACAAAAAATCTCCGCTGGGTGTCTGATTGAGGTCAAGGGAGTTGGGGAGATTCTGGCCATGAACCCAAAATTTTAATGTTTTGTTTTCTAAGCCACTTAGTTATTACTTTATGTAGAGGATCTCCATCATGCTGGAAAAGGCATTGTTCGTCACCAAACTGTTCTTGTATTTTTGTACCACCCTTTATGTACATGTCATTGGCTCTACTCAACAGGAAGTCAGTTATTTTGAGTTGTTTGTAAAATGCACCTACTGGAATTTTATATACTCTTCTTAGGTGATTTATGCGATCACCACCAAACTGAGCCACTATTATCTCAAAACATTGAGGATGCAAAATTGCGAAGAGATTTTTGATATCTCAAATGGTTCAGCCCCGGCAATATCGTAAACTTATGCAGAAAAGTGGCTGATAACTTCCTGAGTGACATCATATTGAGTGACCACATTGAATCTTCAGTGATTTGTAACTATATTTTTCATGTTGTTTTTTTTTCCCTTGCTGTACTTTGTCATATACTTTGAAACATATTTTTAGAAATAAGATCGTTCATATTGTTCTTTTTTATAGTTATTTTGGTTTACAGCTTTATTGATCCTTCGCATTTTGTTTGTTTAATCTTTTCCAACCGTTGCAAACAGTTTGAATGTCGGTGCTGTCGGCTATGATTATAAAAAAAAGGAAGAAAAAGGCAAAAAAAAAAGATTTTACATATTTACTTATCTGGGCTAAAAAATACTTCTTTCATACACAATAGTGGTCATGACGTAATGAAAACAGAAGCTTACCATAATGTCTTCGTGCTGGGACAAGAGGTTGTGGTGATCCAGACGCTCCTTCTCCTGCTCCTGAAAGACAGCCAGGGGTGAGAAGAGGTTTAACCCTGACTGCGTAATGTGATGTAACTAAAACTTGGTCCGTTTGGTGGTATGATTATTCTGCCATTTAACAGTAATAGTTCTCCAGCTTTTTCGTTTTTACAGGTGAAAAAACGACATGTTATAAAGGACATGAACCTCTGCTCAATCAAAACACAATATATCTGGCATAGGAATCCAGTTAGATTTTTTGATTCACATACCTTTTTCCACTGGCACTATCAGGTTTTTAATGATTGTTCTTAATAAAGACATGAAAGATCAGAATTTATCTGTGTTGTTATTTTAGGTACTTCATATTTGTTGATACGCTTGACTTGGATGAAGATCAGATCATATTTTATGACAGATTAAGGCAGAAAACCATAAAATTCCAAAAGGTTCACATACTTTTGTCCTGCCACTGAAAGTGAAAATGTCTTGAATGTAGTTGAAATTATTTTCATATTTCACACTTTATGATTACAGTAAACCAAGTATAAAATTATTAACCTTATTCCTAGACATCTAAAAATTATTAAATGTAAATTTATTGGCCCACTGGCAGATAATTAAAACTGTACAACATTTTTATATAAATAAACGGTAAATAAACAATGTTTTTTGTTGTTTTTTTTTGTTTACGGTGGATATTGTTTGAAGGCTCATACTCACTCACCTCCTGTGTCTCTTCAGGCATCTTCAGGTTTTCTTCCCCCAACTTCTCCTGAAGTGTTTTCACTCGCTCCCTCAGCTTAATGTTCTCAAGTGCCAGAGTACTCTGTGTGTGTGTGTGTGTGTGTGTGTGTGTGTGAAATAAGAGGAAAAAGGTCATCAGACTCTAGACATTAGTCCTTTGTTAGCAATTAAAGTCTTGAGAAAAATACAGTAAGAACTGATAAGCTTTTTCAAGGATTCTAGCGAAATCTTTGACCCGTTCCTTTTGTGAAATGATCTTCAGCTCCGCGAGGTTACGGGGCGAGGCTGCCTCTGATAGACTCCCACTTTCACTTTTCCATCAAACAGTTTCATTAGATTCACGTCAGTAGATTAGCTGGGCCATGCGCGGGATTTTTGAGTTCGTCTTGTTGATCATCTTCACATCGCATCGCATCACATCACATCACATCGCATCACCCCATTCATATTTACATTAAAGGAAAAGAACGTACAGTATAGGTTAGCACAAGCCTTTGCTCGATTACCTTAAATAACTTGACATGCGACTTGTGAGTCTTACAGAGTTCTTCCTGCATTTTCCCCACTGTGCCCGCCAGCAGTTCCATGTGCTTTATCAGGACGGATTTCTCATACTCCAGCCGAGTGTTGGCCTCCAGGGCGTCCTTAGTTATGCTCTTAGCGTTAGCCACAGTGGCCTGGATATTAAAGCAAAAATAAATAAATAAATAAATAAATAAATAAATGAAAAGTTATCGGCTTTATTACTTTTTTTTACTTTCAACATTAAATATTTAAATGACAGTATCATGAGAATAAATACACTTACGTGTTACAGTGTTTGACAAGACTATGCCCTAATACATTATACACTTTTTAAGCGTAACGAATGTTCGTTTCCTTTTACGTTCTCCTTCTTATTTTATTACAACTTTAAAGCCTTTGTGGTTTAACTAATAAAAGGAACCATAACTGACCACAGAGTCTTCGTACTGAGACCAGAGGTGGGTGTAGTCCTGACGCTCTTGGTTTTGCTCCAACGCCTAAAACACAACCATGAAGCAGAAGTGACTTCGATGCGCTTAACATATGATTATATTATATTCCAAGGGGTTTTATGACATACTGTAGTACACATACAATAGTGTTAAAAAGCAGAAAGACACAGACAGTGTTGGCAGGAGGATGACAGCAGCGTGTGGGAGGCCCTGGGTGTGTTTTCTCTCCTACCCTGATTAGGTTCGCACACATCTCCTCTGCGTCACAGAGTCGACTCCTCTGAGATCTCACTCGGTTTGTGAGCTGTAGTACTTGGTCATTCAGTCTGCTGTTTAAGTGCGTCGGATTCTCACGGTACTCCGGAGAGCTCGGAGCGTTCGCCTCAGCAATGTTAGCCAGCGCAACCTAGGACAGCAACCACACAATGGATTGATTGGCTTTAACTTTTACACTAAGGATATAATTAAATATGAACATGGTCCTGAAATTGAACAGATGTAATAGAATAAAATGATGCCAAAGGAGAACCGTCAATCTAGCAGAAGGGTTTGAGTTTCATGTTTACGAGCAAGCGCTCAGATATATTGCAAGCACGACTAAATGGTCACTACCAGTCAAAAGGTTGGAGACAAAGGAGAATCAATTCTTCAGATCAAACAGATACAAATACAAATACACGGACTGTATGATAAGAGGTTCACAACTTTCAGAAGCCTCGCCTACTGTACACACTGCCAACCCAAAGCCATGGCTCTACTGTATCTCTATAAAAACTGGCCTGAATATCAAAAAATATTATGTATAGGCTTTTTTCACTCACCTCGTGGTTTTGCTCAGAGTGTCCAGCGTCCGCATCATCGAGCGTCTCATCAACATAGATCCCTCTGTCCCCCTGGTATAGCAGCTTGTAACTCTGAAAGTTTAGCGTCGGAAATGTCTTAGACTTTATTTACTACCAAATTCTCACACACACATAAAAAAAGAAAGAAAAGAAATGTGTTGATTCCTGGATTCATAAGAACACTTACCCTGTATAACTGCTCATTCTGCTTCACCAGCTCCTCATACTTCACCTTTAGGACACAGTAAGGCAGTCGCTCTTCAAGGTCCTGAAACAGGGCAGAAAATGTCATAATGATTCAATACTGTATATCATCATCTGGCCAGTGTGTGTGTGTGTGTGTGTGTGTGTGTGTTGATTATGGTGCATCATTTGTAAATACAGAAGAACATTTTCAAAGTGTGCCTTGCAAAAGTATTCAAACCCCTTGAACTTTCCCACATTTTGTCACGTTACAACCACAAACATAAATGTATTTTTTGGGGGATTTTACATGACAGACCAACACAAAGTGGCGCATTATTGTGAAGTGGGAGTTGAATATCTCACAGAGCACTGTTCACTCCATCAGCCGAAGATGGAAAGAGTACGGCATGACTGCAAACCTACCAAGACATGGACGTTCACCTGAACTAACAGGCTGGATGAGGAGAGCATTTGATGTTACATTTTGTCTGCTTGCAAAAGTTGCCGATCTTTATGACTGAAACAAAACTGTTTATAGCCAAACAGTAACACGGTCATATCATCTAGTAAGACTACTGTTTACTGTCTCACTCACGTTGCCTCTTTCCTCAGACTGTCCATCAGCCGCATCGAGCTTTTCCTCCATGAAGTGTGTGTTTTCCATTTCATTGTTCACGTCCTGAAAAGTTCAGCATCCAAAATGCTGTAGGTTTGATTTCCTACTATAGACTTAATTTTTTGTTTGTCACATCGTTTTTTTTTTCTTTCTTTATAAACAAGTTTACCCTTTGTGAGTCCTCGTTCTGCTTTGACGGCTCATCATACTTCTCCTTTGGGATGCTGTCAGTCTGTTGCTCTCGCTTCAGCCCCTGAAATGGGGAAGAAAACGTCTTAATAAGACCTGGCATATGATACTGATATTTAATATATGATATTTTCAGAGTGAGTACTGAGAGTGACTTTCGGGTCATGTTTAAGTACATATTTGAGACTTTCTCACTCACCTTGCTTTCAAGTGTGATTCTGGCAAAGAGCATTTTCTCCAGATTGTTTGCTCTGTCCTTCTGGAATAGCTCATGATCCTGAAAGTTCAGCATCCGAAACGTTGCAGGCTTTATTTCTTTCTTCATATTAAAAAAAAAAAATCAATTAGTTAATTAAGTTGATTCCTGATAACTTAGTGAGAATGATTACCTCGTCTAACCCGACGGTCATCTCATCATATTTCTCATTCAGCGTGCTGTCTGCCCGTCGCTCTCGGTCAGGCTTATGAAATGGAGCAGATGATGTTTTAATAAGACAGTACGTACTGTAGATGATCGTGAAATAACTGATCAGGAACTTAACACCGTTTGTTCAGAGTGCGTTCTGACTCCTTCGGATCGTTTCTAAGTGCAGGTGACATCATTTACAGGGTGCAAATATTTTCTTCTCTCAATATTTTTGATCATGCCGTGAAAATCAGATCAGTTACTAAATTATTGTTGAATCTGAGACTTTTCTCTCTAACCTCGCTTTTTACTTCAGACCGTCCAGCCACCATGTAGAGCATTTTCTCCAGAAAGTTCGCCCTTTCAGTCTGGAACATCAGCTCGCAATCCTGAAGGTTCAGCATCCAAAATGTTGTTCATTTCCACATTCACAGACATGTACAAATAAATAACATCTGTTGATTTATGATTTTTACGCTTACGTTTTCTAACGCCTCGTTCTGCATTAACGTGTCCTCGTACTTCTCCTTTAGCGTGCTGTGAATCTGTCGCTCTCGGTCCAGCTCCTGAAACGGTGCGGAAAATGTCTTAACGATGTCTAGTCAGAGTTTTTATCGTCTCTTTCTTATTCTTTTTTGACACAGAAGAACATCATTTCTGGAGTGCAAATATTTTCTTTTTTCAATATTTTCAGTTCATATAGGATTAGGTTAGGAAATTACAATATCATGTCGTATTGGTGCTTCTGTTAAATTGAGGAATGACCTTTAATTCAAGGCTCTTCTCTCTGTCTCTTCTCACTCACCTTGCTTTTTATTTCAGTCTCACTGCGAATTCCACAGAGCAGCTCCTCCAGCGCCGTCACTCGGTTCTCCAGCTTCATCACATAGCTCTTCTTCATGTTCACCTGAATACCAGACTCATCATCCTGAAAGTTCAAACATGGTATTGCTTATTTACACACATGGACAGACACTTCTGAGGAACAAAACACGAAACGTATTGTCCAATGTCCATAGTGTTTCCAAAAACACTTTTCTTGACGGGCTGTCCACAAAATGTTGGCGTGTTTCTGTAGGAATTTGTGTCCATTCATTCTGTAGAGCATTTATGAGGTCAGGTACTGATGTTGGACGTGAAGGCCTGGCTCACAATCTCCGTTCCAGTTCCTCCCAGAGGTGCTCGGTGGGGTTGAGGTCAGGGCTCTGTTTTAGGGCCGCTCGAGTTCTTCTACACTGAACTCATCAAACCATGTCTTTATAGTCCTCGCTTTGTTCATTGGGACAGTCCCAGCTGCCACAAAGTTAATTAAAAGCATAGCATTGTCCAAGATGTCTCGGTATGCTGAAGTATTAAGATCGCCCTTCACTGGGGATAAGGGGGCAGATTGACTGAAACACCTGAATTCAATAATTAACAGGCCTGGAAAAATACTTTTGTCCATATAGTGTATGTTGGAGATCGACAACGCATTGCTTAACTAGGATGAACAAATACACATTTTACAGTAAAACATGAACTTGCATTAAAAACACGAAAGGTTTTCATTTGTCCCTCGATCGTAATGTTATTAATTAAATGCTGTTTACAGGCAATCGATTCTGCACAGCTTAACAATGTCAACTAAACTCCGGGGAGTCTAACCTAACACTCTACTAGTTTAAACATCTAGCTCACGCACGCATATATGGTATGTACAGTATGTAACCACTTACTGTAGATATAAACCATTAACACCAGCTTTGCATTAAAACAGATGTTGTGACTGATAAAGACCCAGAATCCAGTTCGTTACTGCACTGCTCTGGAATCTTGCACTAAATCTAATGGCAGGTAAATGAATGTGATTGATGGTTAGTAAGTACCTCAGAGGCGGGCCTGTCCCTGCTTTCATCAGAAGAATGTGGAAGACCTGAGGAGACGTTCTGTCCTGGGCCCGAATACACAAGTTACATCATCATGGAATCACATGTTCATCATCAGGGTTTAAATAAAATACATGACTTAATCATTATAATTGACATCTTCACAGGCAGAGCAGACTTAAATAGTTTTAGATATATATATATATTTATTTATTTATTTATCTATCTCTGTCTGTGTCTCAGACAGTAAAATGTCAGTTTTATAAACAGAGAGAGAGAAATCCATGTATCACTGCCTGACTACAGCACAGGACTGCACACCCTCTCTCTCTCTCTCTCACACACACACACACACACACAGTGGTACCGTTCTCCTGGACGGTGTGTGCACTCCGCTCGTCTCTCCCGAGCTCATACCCCGCACGGAAACACACCACGGCCAGGACTCCGGCTGTAATGACACACAGCAGCAGCTCCCTGAACCCCAGCAGCACCGGCAGTGCGGAGACATCCATCAGACTCAACACAGCACGGGGAGCGCGCGCGTTAAAGGACCCGAGCGCGATTCATCAGGACTAGATGAGCGTTCAATAATGGCGATGACGTCACAAAGGAACGGCGGTTATAAATAAAAACTCTCTGAACTTCGGGGTTCTAATGAATTTAACCTGTTTTTTTTTTTTTTTTTTTGCATTTTAATCTTATTTCTTTTCTTCCCCGACACATAATGTCTCGATAAGGATATTTGTAAACTCCGATCCTGTCCCTTTGACGTTTTTCACAAAAAAAAAACTTGTCGTATCTTTTCGTTTTACTTCATTGTTTTGTCCCGATTGAACGATAATCCAGTAATGATCACACACTCCCCATAATCTCTAAATGTATTTAATAATTCCAAGTCACGCTGTGTTTGTTTTGTTTAGCGAGTTTAGCGCTTCGGTGACGCTACACGCGATGTACTGTTATTAAATGCTGCCCCCTAGTGGTAAAGAGTAACAACAGTAATGTAAAGTAGAGCTCTGTGTTCAGGCACAGCATTTACACAGCTGATTTTACACTCAGGCTTTAGTAAGATTTGACAGATTTTACAGGAATAATGGTGACCAAAAATAAATACATCTTTAAATTGCCTTAAAATGCACATGTCAGCCTGACAGGAAATAATCCTAAAAACATGAGCCCTTAAAACCCAGAGCATTTTAGCCATTATTTGTTTTGGCAGTTTTTTTTATTTATTTATTATTCTTTCTTTCTTTTTTAATAAATATTTTTTTTAAATAATACACATTAAAATCTAGATATCCTGGAATTTCTAAGTTAAGTCTAATTAAATAAAATAATTAAAAATTTCGACCTAATTTGCCATTTATACACATACAGTACAGACAGTATAAGTACATCGACTTTTTTTGTGCAGAAACTCACAGACTTGAGTCAGTGATGAGAAAAGATAGATACAGTAGAATGAACATGTTATACAATAATCATACAAGAATAGATAGAAGAAGGATTTAAGTTAACGTACTATCACATTATAACATTAGAACAATTGTCTAGCACACTGATATGTTTAACATATGATCACCAGATATTGAACTATTGCACTTTGTCATGAGGTTTAATTGCAGATTTGATGTCAGCTTTTTTTTTTTTTTTTTTTTTTTGCACTTTGTTCTTATTCATAAATAGGTGAACTCAAGAACCCTAGAACAAATCCTATGATGGCAAAATTTTTAAGAAAAAAAATTACTGCAACAAAATAATGAATGTGCACATCAAAGAATAATAAATACTTACACTAAATAAATCATCAAATAATATATACACATATATCCTAAATAAAAAAAAAACACACCTGTTTACCTGTTTAAATGTTAACAATTACACATTACAATAAACAACAACTAGTGTAAATTGACATGTTGACCACCGAACCGTTACATATCAAATCAGGCCCTATCAAGTGTCAGGCCCTGTACACTTGAAATTCCGCATCACTTTACTTTTTTTAAGGTCCGTGTGTAGTTTTCGACAACCGAGTGTGTACCTTGGTGCCTGACCTGTCAATTAACTACCAATCATGTGACATACACAGAAAATCTTCAACGATTATCACAGTATCATACCATAGTACGGTAGAATCGATAACAAGCATATTAATTTCATCCTGCACTATTGGCAGAGCTGCTGTAACTCATTAGCACTGCAGTGTAAACAACGTAAACAGTGACTTCATACACATCATCATTTCTGCTTGTCAGTTTAAAGCTCAAAAGTGAAGATAAAGTTTGACTTGTTTTTACAGCTGTATTATTTTTACAGTATGATCTAGACCAGGGGTTTTCAACTCAAATTCAATGAGGTCCACTTAGAGGAAGTAGAGGTCCGGAACATCATTTCTGATCTGCATAATTATTTCGATTTTTGATATACAGTGGTGGAGAAACATTTTCTGATACCATTAAAAATGTACACAATATCAAATATTATACTAAAATAATTGCGTGTTTTCTTTCTTTATTAATTAATTAATTTATTTATTTATTCAGTTTTAAACACATTCTATTGCCTTAGATACCAACTTTGATGCTGAGAACCATTTTGAAACGATCTAAAATTCAGTTTAGTTTCTTTTTTTTTGTTGTTGTTGTTAACATAAAAACTATCATGTGCATTTGTTTGTGTCTGTCTGATACAGCTACACCTTTTGAGACGAAAAAAGATTCTTCTGCAACTATTTTATGGTAAAGCGCTCGTCCTATCATGCAGAGATCGCGAGTTCGATTCCCGGGTGATGCTGTAACCTCTCGCAGCCGGAGGTCTAGAGAGAGCTGATTGGCCGAGGGGAGGGATGAGGGGTACTTAGTGCTCGTACATTAATCAGGCCAATCAGGGGCGTCTGTGAGCTCACGCAAGAGGAAGGAGCGGATAGCGCCGTCCTCCGAGTGTGTTACGCGACGCCTGAGCGAGCGGTTCGAAAAGATGCGGTTTGGCTGGCGTCACGTGGTTCGGAGGAAACACGTTATAGTCTTCGGCCCTCCCGGCAGAGTGGTAGTAGTGGCCTTAATGTGGAGCCCCCTAGTGACGGGGAGGAATTGGACACGACTAAATTAGGGAGAAAAATCAGGGCAAAAATCCCCGCCCCCGCCCCAAAAAAAACTATTTCATGGTAATATTGGGGTTTTGTGAATTTTGAGGATGTTTCAGCGCCGTATCATCAAGCAGTCTAGTAGTTGTAGTGGCATGTGATCACTATGTCATCAACAGATGATTCTGTAAAATCAATTTATATAAACAACATTTATTGTTAGGTGTCAACATGTTTGTATATTGTTCTTTTTTTTTTTTAAACAAGAGAGCTGCATTTTTATAAAGAAAACAAATGGATTAATTTCATACAATCAAAATAAAGTGTGGCGGCAACTACAGTTTAATATTTTCTTAAACTGTTTCAAATAGTTTCTGAACAGTCAGAGAAAATTAATGCCCAGATTTCTGTACTGTATGTCCGTAGTTCTCCGGCTCACTCGTCTCCCCCTCTGTCACTTGCCTCTTTCTAATCTCTCTGTAGTGTTTTTGGCGCCAGCGATACACAGATTTGATTAGCTGTGTAGCATCACGTGAGCTGGTATTACTCGAATCCAATTGGTCGATAGGTTTCCGGGTCCCCTTAAACAGTACCGTAAAGACGTGAAAATCTGCGTCGGCTTAAAAAGAAGCGCCTCATAAATTATTGATCATAATCATACAGTACAGTAGGTCTGTGTCTGCACAGGACGCCATCTGCCTGTTTAGACTCAGTTGCAGTGATATAATTGTCCAGCAGGTGGAGGTAGAGATCAATAGCTCTACTACATGTGGAATAGTCTAGTGAACCTGTGAGTGAGTGATCTCTGCTCACAATACATACAGTATACATAACCATTTTAATAACATTGTTTACTTAATCCTTTGTTAATGTGTGATGGATAAAAAACATAGTTGATGAAACAACAATAAGGACGATGTTGTAAGTGTTTCTACAATGTCCAAAGACATAAAAGTGAATTATTCTAAGAACAAACTCCCTAAAAGCACATCTGAAGATAAATATTTTAGTAAATATTGATGAAAACCAGTAAGTTAGCAATTTTCCCCCTTTAGATCCTGTCTACAGCAGAGACCGATATAATAACTGGAGTGTGAGAGATTAGGACACTGAATATAATCTCTTATAATACACACGTGGACAAAATTGTTGGTACCCTTCGGTCAATGAAAGAAAAACTCACAATGGTCACAGAAATAACTTTTAATCTGACAAAAGTAATAATTAAAAAAAATTCTATGAATGTTAACCAATGAAAGTCAGACATTGCTTTTCAACCATGCTTCAACAGAATTATTTAAAAAAATAAACTCATGGAACAGGCCTGGCCAAAAATGATGGTACCCCTAGAAAATACTGAAAATAATGTGACCAAAGGGACATGTTAATTCAAGGTGTGTCCACTAATTAGCATCACAGGTGTCTACAATCTTGTAATCAGTCAGTGGGCCTATATATAGGGCTCCAGGTAGTCACTGTGTTGTTTGGTGACATGGTATGTACCACACTCAACATGGACCAGAGGAAGCGAAGGAAAGAGTTGTCTCAGGAGATTCGAAAGAAAATTATAGACAAGCATGTTAAAGGTAAAGGCTATAAGACCATTTCCAAGCAGCTAGATGTTCCTGTGACTACAGTTGCACATATTATTCAGAAATTTAAGATCCATGGGACTGTAGCCGACCTCCCTGGACGTGGCCGCAGGAGGAAAATTGATGACAAATCAAAGAGACGGATAATCCGAATGGTAACAAAAGAGCCCAGAAAGACTTCTAAAGAGATCCAAGGTGAACTTCATGCTCAAGGAACATCAGTGTCAGATCGCACCATCCGTCGTTGTTTGAGCCAAAGTGGACTACATGGGAGACGACCAAGGAGGACACCATTGTTGAAAACAAATCATAAAAAAGCCAGACTGGAATATGCCAAACTACATGTTGACAAGCCACAAAGCTTCTGGGAGAATGTCCTATGGACAGATGAGACAAATATGGAACTTTTTGCCAAGCCAAATTTTGCTAATTATACTTGAAGCATATCAAGAAAAGAACACTGTCCCTACTATGAAACATGGAGGAGGCTCTGTTATGTTCTGGGGCTGCTTTGCTGCATCTGGCACAGGGTGTCTTGAATCTGTGCAGGGTACAATGAAATCTCAAGACTATCAAGGGATTCTAGAGAGAAATGTGCTGGCCAGTGTCAGAAAGCTGGGTCTCAGTCGCAGGTCATGGGTCTTGCAACAGGACAATGACCCAAAACACACAGCTAAAAACACCCAAGAATGTCTAAGAGGAAAACATTGGACTATTCTAAAGTGGCCTTCTATGAGCCCTGACCTCAATCCTATTGAGCATCTTTGGAAGGAGCTGAAACATGCCGTCTGGAAAAGGCGCCCTTCAAACCGGAAACAACTGGAGCAGCTTGCTCATGAGGAGTGGGCCAAAATACCTGCAGAGAGGTGCAGAAGTCTCATTGACAGTTACAGGAATCGTTTGATTGCAGTGATTGCCTCAAAAGGTTGTGCAACAAACTGTTAAGTTAGGGGTACCATCATTTTTGTCCAGGCCTGTTCCATGAGTTCATTTTTTTAAATAATTCTGTTGAATACATGGTTGAAAAGCAATGTCTGACTTTCATTGGTTAACATTCATAGAATTCTTATTTATTATTAATTTTGTCAGATTAAAGTTATTTCTGTGACCATTGTGAGTTTTTCTTTCTTTGACCGAAGGGTACCAACAATTTTGTCCACGTGTGTATAAGTACACTTGTCTGTGCTTTCGTTTGCATTGTAGATGAGCTCATTAGAGACACTTGTGTGATTTGTGCACAAGCTTTGATGTGGTTTAAAGATCACGGTGAGGTTGGTGAACCTTCACGGAATTACAGAGGAATGATAAAGAGACTGTTTGTGCTCGTGTTGGTGTGGGTGCAATGATTTATGGCAAACTTTATTCTACAAGTCAATCGCAAATATTAGTCCACTAAATAAGTCAACTGTCATGAATAAAGAAAAAAAAGTAAAAAAAAAAAATACAATTAAATTAGAAGTAAAATTAAAATGTGGTTGTTGTTGCCCAGGAACAAATTTAACCATCTGTGTAGGATTTTTTTCTTAATACAAGGGCAGTTTAATTAAGTCTTCAGTGAAAATTAATCTGATTTATGTATGCAGATCTAAGTAATAAATATAATGAAAACAAAACCAGGATAAAATTTGTCTGAATGAAAATGTTGAATATGATCGGTACAACCTGTAACCTGATTTATTTGAGTTGTTTGCTTTATGTAAACACACTTTCTTGTATCGCTCATATAACATGATAAGAACTAGTTAAACTTGTTTGTCTGATCTGATGAGGTTGAGGTACTGCTCACAAACAGTGCTGATTATTTAACTATAACATATACAATTGTATTGACAGGAATTGAGTTTTTTGTTACTGTCCAACAGTGTACTATTAAATTTTCAACTGGATTTTCCAACTCAGTGGAGAACCCATCGTCATTGGGTGATACTGGATAGTGTAAGAACAAAGCATTCCCTCAAATAACTGTGCGCTCTGAAAGCAAAAGTACAACTGTATAACAGGAAATGTATTTGTTTAATTAACTTGAAGTTCACTTTGCTGAGGTTAATAATAGTTATCTGATTGGAAACGTGGAGACTGCATTTATTTATTTATTTATTTATTTATTTTTGTGGCAATTTCAGGCCTACAATGAAGAAGGTAAAAGATCCATAACAAATCACAGTAAAACTGTTTAAGTTCAGGATTTATACGTCAGACATTAGACACTATATACATTATACATTAGACAGGCCAATGGTACAACAGTATACGGTACTAGACATTCCTAACTGTACACGCCATTAGACACTCCTAAGTGTATTATACAGCACATATGAATCCAAAGTGATCCAAAGTAGTTGCTTTAATATTATTGTCTAGGTTATATTGGGCAAATGAATGCAGTGTTGAAAGAAAGTATACAATATTAATAATAATAATAAGAAGAAGAAGATGAAGATGAAGAAGAATGAACATCAAAAAATAAAGTTATGTAGAGTCTTAGGAGCATTCACTTTTTATGCAGACAGTTCAGTTTTCTCTAATGTAAACCTGTGCACCAGAAAGTAAATTTGTCTTTCATGGCAAAGACAGAGTAATGTAGAGTAATGTCAAACACACTCCCTGTTCATTGCTTTATATTAATAATAACAACAGGAACACGCAGGGAAAAAAGAAATGAATGTCTGTTTGTTATTACCAGGAAACTGTGGAATTGGCACTTTAAGTTTCGTTTCTTCCTCCACACACACACACACACACACACACACACACACACACACACACACACACACAAAGAGAGAGAGAGAGAGTAGTGTACAGATCAGTTTCGCTTTCTCGGAAAGCACATGGTTTGTTTCTGGCTGTTCCAGCAGTGCAGCACACTCCCACACACACACTCACACACACCCACTGTACACACTCACATGCTATATAAACGCGGCCCTGTGTCTTATTATTGCCCTCTCACTGCTCCAGATCACTTCATTCAACTCAAAACTGTATTTATCACACAGTTATATAGTTATACAAGTAAAATTGAATTGAACTGAGTATAGTGAGATTGCGTACGCATACACATTCATGAAATTCATTTCTGACCATACCTGCTTGCACAAAGGTCCAGGTCCCACTGCGCATCTATTCTGTTGTATATATTCTTATATTTACATTTTATTGCAATTGTCTTTTGTTTATGTTCATTCTTACATTCTCTTAATTGCTCCTGGTCTCTGAGAACTACCAAACAAATGTCGCTATATGTGACAATAAAGTTTCTATTTTTGTGTAAGGATAAAGTCTCTTCATCCTTATATTTCGTTGATTTGTAGACATGAATTTGAAAGCCTTCTTTGCTCCATACATTAATAAAGTGTTGTGTTTCCTCGGCCAATCGTACCCACTGTTTCCGCTGTGAAACTTGTAAAAGGAAGTAAAAGGACATGCTGGACAAAGCGATTAATTGATTTGCACAGGCCGCAACGCCGTCCAGATGAAGTGAACCTTAGACAGTTCCAAACACCCTTTAACCCTTATTAAAAAATAAGTAAAGTTCACGTCTCTATTTAAAAACCAAGTCATGATTATGGATGTACTTTGGATTTGGGAAAAAAAAAAAAAAAACATGACAAAACTTATGACATTCCTTTAACTACACACAGACATCTGACTTGTTTACTTGTTAGAATCAATAGGCTTTACATCATAGTGAAACTTACATAATCATGAAACGTAACGATTTTCACTCTTAATTAAAAACAGACCTCTTTAACAGCTGACCCCTGTTACAGTTAACCCCACTCTCCTCTACTACTAACCACATATGTTAAACTGACTTGTTGCAATATACAGTATATAAGATGTACTTTTATAGTAACAATTGAATTAATACGTTCTTGTCAGTGTATAAAATAACATTATTTCCTCCTTGTTTTCACACCGCACCTGTGTGAAGTTCCCACCGGTTTCTGGATGTACGCGCTAGAACTTAGCCGCTCTTCGTTTCGGCTCGGTTTGTTCATTCGTCCACTGAAATGAATGTCCTCGTATGCCGAGACAAATAAAAAAAAAATAATAATAATTTCAGCTCTGAATGTGAAAATTCTGAAGGTTTGTATGCTGAGGTACCAGTTGGCCGGTGTATATGGAGTGTTCACATTACACACAGGTACGGGACTCTGGGGTCAGGTGTGCTCGGATCAGCACCCGAGTCTCTGACGTAGTAAAAGCACTTTAGCAGCGGTTGGAATGAACTGATTGTGATTTTATGAATCTTATTCGCGCCGGCAGTGTTCAGCAGATCCCGCGCGCGCCTGACTGTGGCTCCGCCCCACAGTCCCGCTGCGTCATCCTGAGTTTCTATTCGGTGCTGAGTTGCGTTTTGTGAAGCTGAAGCGCTGTGGCGGAGGGAGCACGCGCACTCGCCAGAACAGCCGGCGGACAACGGGGCGGGGCCGGCTCGCGCGCATTCCTCTGTGATTGGCTGCCGAGTGGCGGCGGGACAAAGCTCGATGATCTCGCGTTGTGATTGGCTGGTCTGTCCTCAGTCAGCTGGGTCAGTGTGTGTGCGTGTGAGTGTGTGTGTGTGTGTGTGTGTCCAGGAGACGTGTGGAGGTGAGAAACCTGCTGCAGAAACCTGGAGAGAACCGAGCAGCTGGAAGCTTTTCTGTAGCATAATAACCTGATCACATTTATAACTTCATCATATTTCTACATTCTACAGGATTTCAGGATCAAATCCCAACGTGTTATAAAAAGGTGAGTTATTGTATAACAGCATGAGAAAGATATCTGGTTATAATTAATAACTGTAAGGTTTTGCATGTCATATATATAAATATTTATTACTGCTTTGAATTTAAATTGTTTAGAATAGTTTAATATATTGGATAGCTATTTGTGCTTATATTATTATTATTATTGTGCATTTGTTGTTAATATTATTGAGAAGTTTTTAACTGTAAATGCATTATTGTCTACCGTTATGTATTTAAAACATAATTAGTGTGTGAGCGTGAGGCTCCAGGCCCTTCGTGACATACTGAACTTCCAGTACACATTATTATGCTGATCAATCGCTGCTCTCCGTTATCACCCAGATGAGGATGGGGTCCCTGTTGAGTCCGGTTCCTCTCAAGGTTTCTTCCTATTACCATCTCAGGGAGTTTTTCCTTGCCACCGTCGCCCTCGGCTTGCTCATCAGGGACAATCTGATCATTTTGATTCATATACATTGCATACAAACTTACTTCTTTTTATTGTGTAAAGCTGCTTTGCGACAATGTCAATTGTTAAAAGCGCTATATAAATAAAATTGACTTGACTTGACTTGACACTGAATGCAGGATAAAGTGGTATACTGTAGCTGAGTGAGTGAGTGATAATTAAAAGTGCACGCCTTTTATGTTTCTATTAAAATGTACACGCTTCGCACCCAGCTTTAGGATAAGTGTTTTTTTTTTTTTTCTTTTTTTGTAGCTAGTTTGTTTTAAGATTTCGATGTGTTTACCTGCCACTGTAAAGTGGGTTACAGCTCACAGCCTGCAAAAGTCACTCTGCGTTAGAATCATCATGTGCGTAGAAGGGATGAGAGGACTTTACTTCTGTTCTCTCTTTGTTTTGCTTTATATACAGTAATGCTTTGTGTACACTGCATTTATGGAGTAAACGCCACGCACCATTAAAGTTTATTACCAAAAAAAAAAAAAAAAAAAAAAAAGAATGAATATTTGATTATTTATTAATTCATCAACATTTATGGCCACATTTAGCATAAGCCTGATCTGCACAAGTCTGTTGTGGCAGAAATAATGGAATGTTAAGAAGAAAGTCTTACTGAAGGCGTAGCATCTGTCCGTCTGAGTTTTCACACACAGAGACAGTAGTGTTAGGTTTGCATCAGAATTTAAAACTTTGGACAAACACATATCATATCCAGGCTATGTATTTTTTTTATATATATATATTCTGTCCACATTATTAGAAGTCTCCTTAGACAATGGTGGTGGTGTTGTTGGCCTTTTTGTGTAAGATGGGAAGTGCAGCCTGATCACATGACCGACCTCTTCTGTGCCATACGCTTTGGGGAACGTGAAACTGTGCACTCTTTCCACTGCCGTGCTCTATATGTACAGTGGTGTATGGTCTCTTGTCCTCTGATTGTGAAAGCACCACACACTATGAATGACAACTTGCTCCCAGTAGACAGTTTCAGTATCACTGGGAACACTGATGGGTGTGTGAAGGCATAGTTGCCTAGTGAGGAAATCCAGAATCCAGCTCCAGAGTGTGTTTCTGGGAAACCCTGTGTATGTTATTTGTGGGTGTGTGTTTGCTCATGAGAAAACTGAGCAATTTAAAGCTTCCAAGTTAAATCAGTTGCATGGATTGCTGGATATACAGTATGGTCTATTTAGTTTGATTTGTTTCAAGCCATCAGTGTGTCACACTTTGCACTTCAAACGATTATTATTATTGTTTGTGCAACAAGGTAAAACAAACCTCGAGAAAGCAGACTGTACTGTAAGCTATGTAGCTCGACCGGTTTTCAACGTAACCCTCATTATCAAATTATAAATTTGGTTATAGCCTGGGATATTTTGCTGCTTCCAGTGTATACAGTACAGCCCGACTGTGTGCTGTCCCAACATGTGACGGATAAACTTTGGTCAAATTGAAACAGAATGATGTAATGACATGCAGTAGAGGGGAAAAAAAAGCATTAAGAGAAAAAAAAGAGCACTTCTTTATTTATTAGTGTTTATACTGATTATTTATTCTCTTGGTAGATGGCACTTTGGTACCAGCTTCAGCAGCTGGACTCAAGATACCTGGAGCAAATCGGCCAGCTCTACGATGATATGTTCCCCATGGAGATTCGTCAGTACCTCAGCCAGTGGATTGAAAGCATTGACTGGTGAGACATGATATGTTACACATTTTATTTTTCTGCATCAGGTCAATCCTCTTTGCTTAGAACAAGAAATTAACTAAATAAATTACGCTGTGCACAAGGATTTTTTTTTCCTATTTAAGAAAAAAATGTAAAAATCTAGCTCATTGAATAAATGTTATGCATAGTCTTGCCTTTGATTTAATCATATAAACAGTATAAACAATAGAGATGGGAGGAAAAAATGTATTCAGTGATGTATCGTGATTCACTTGAGTTGCAATTCATATACCGGTACGTTGACTCAAAAATGATCATTTTTTAAAATTGATATATGTTTGCATTTGAGCTGGTACAAAGTTGTCATTTATCTATAATCCTCCAGGTGGCGTGCTCTAAACTATTCATACATTGTCAGGCAGCACAGCATCTCGTGTTGCATCCTAAGTTGTTTAGAAATCCAAAATAGATAGAATCGGGATAATCATAAAATTGTGATACTCGTAGAATTTCAATACACATCCAGGTATCATGATAATATCGTATCGGATGATCCCTGGTGATTCCTATCCCTAGGAGTTATGAATGTCCACAGATACGAATGGAGCGCTGTTCTTCTTCAGGTTGAATCACGGAAGTAGCTCACGTGTATTGTACAAACGATAAACACTGCAGTGCACCAGATACCAATATTTACAATTATATACAATATTTTCAGTGTGTAAGTGAAAGTATAAAATGTCTAAAGTCTGGTGTGTGTGTGTATGTGTGTGTGTGTGTGCGTGTGTGTGTAAGGGAGAAATGAGTCGGCCTCACCGGTTTCAATGAATGAGTCCGGGAGCACGTGATAAAAAAAATGTCTGTCCTGTAAATCTGTCCTGATGATGAATAACCCTAATTTCGGAAAATCCTCAACAAAACAGAGTTTTCAGTCCAATACAGTGGAAAACAGCTCTGAGACAAAATCTGTGACTGGCATTCCCCTCGCGATGGGAAATTGGTGTCTGGGAGTCCCCTCGCGATTTAAAGGCTCAGAGACAACACTTCATTGTGAGATTTTTTTCCTTAGGCGCGGTTATGTTTTTGGCCACATGATGGCAGTGTGGGGAACGGGGACAGAGATTTAGTCAAGTAGATTGGTATGCTTTACATTGCATTTCTGTGTCAAAAGCGTATAAGATTCTTGTAAGTCAGGGACGACCTGTATATCATTACCACAACAGACATTTCATCAATGGATTTGTCCCTCTGAGCATCACTGCACACTCTCCGATCATTACATATTAGATATCAATCATTTGAAATCATCATCACCATATAAATCAGGTGACCTTAGGCATGTCTCTTGATTATAATTGACATTATTACCGTCTGGCACAGGGACACTGTGGCCCTTGATGAGTCTTTAGCGAGGGTGCGTTTCCATGACCTCCTGAGTAAGCTGGACGAGCTCTACAGTCGCCTGAACCCGAGCAGCAACTTCCTTCTTCAGCACAATATCCGCAAAATACAGCGCAACCTACAGGTGCAGAACCTCCAGAGATAAACGAATCCCATCAGCTTCATAACTAAAACCTTTCTCTGTTTGTTTCACTCATTACTAACACAGTGGCTTTTCTTCCTTTCAGGAACACTTTCAGGAAAATACAATGTACATGGCTATGATTATATCTAACTCCCTGAAAGAGGAAAGGAGGATTCTGGAGTCAGCCATGAGATCACAGGTACAGTACCTGTACCTGTGAGTTAATGTAGTTGGATTTATATTTATCTGGCAAAATGACTTTTAGGAAGGATGGCAGTTGTAGAATCTGTGAAATTAGTGCAGGTAGGACAGAATTTTAAACGCTATATATGAAATTTGAAACTAACCTAGATTTTAAGAAAATTTAGTTTTTTTTTTTATTGCCAAAAACTTAACTTTATACATTTTAATACTTTTTTTTATATACTTTTATATAAAAATAAATCTTTTAAACTCAAATCTAAATTCTGTTTCTTACAACAAGCATAATATTTAATAAAATGATTTTCATATAAAAGATGGGCAATTCTCAACCACACCGATCACCTATTGGTTTTTTTTGTTTGTTTGTTTGTTTTTTGCTAGGAAAATTTGGACTCGCCCAAAGGCAATGTTGTAATGGAGAAGCAGAAGCAGCTGGACAACCAGGTGAACGAGCTGAAGAAAAAAGTGCAGGTAAAACACACCAGAAAATTTGATCCTGATTTTAATGACTAAATATTACTGTACAATATTATTAAAATTCGCAACTTTTATTTATTTATTTATTTATTTTTTGGATTTTTCCCCGATTTTTCTCCCTAATTTTAGTCGTGTCCAATTCCTCCCCGTCACTAGGGGGCTCCCACATTAAGGCTACTACTACCACTCAGCCGGGAGGGCCGAAGACTATCACGTGTTTCCTCCGAACCACGTGACGCCAGCCGACCGCATCTTTTCAAACTGTTCGCTCGCGCACCGTTGGGGGCGGCGTAACACACTCGGAGGACAGCGCTATCCGCTCCCTTCGTTGCGCGAGCTCACAGACGCCCCTGATTGGCTGTAGAGCCGTGATTAATGTAGGAGCACTAAGTACCTCTCATCCCTCCCCTCTGAGAGAGCTCGGCCAATCAGCTCTCTCTAGACCTCCGGCTGTGAGAGGTTACAGCACCACCCGGGATTCGAACTAGCGATCTCCGGATGATAGGGCGAGCGCTTTAACCACTGCGCCACTCGGAGGCCCAAATTCGCAACTTTTATAAGGCACATGTTGTTGTGTAGGCAACTTGGAAAATCACTATATATGTTATGTTTATCCTTTCTGAAATGAACCGCAATAGCGAACAATCACATTACGCAGCAAGCTGCAGTGCATCCATAAATAACCAATCATTTCACTCCTTTCTCTCACATCCTCAGGGGGAAAAAAAAAAAAAAAACTACCACCTGGAAAAATGTCTTTAGTCTACTCAGTATTTCAGTCTGTTGCTGTCATTGCATTTCCCCGGCAGTCATGGACTTCTATAATATGTCACTGACTAAATATATATATATGGAGCAGGCTGATGATACTGTAAACTATAGTTTGCGTATTGTTTTTAATGTTTCTCATGATCTTTAATAGTCTTTGTAAATGAAAGGATTTTTGTGCAACATAAACTCAACATGTTTTTCCTTGTGGTTGGTATATACTGTACTGTACCAATCAGATAGAACATGAAGACCACCGCCAGGTGAACTGAATAACAGTGATTATCAATTATATACCAGTAAACTGGTGAGAAGATCATGCAAACCCCCAATGTCATTTATGATTGTTGGGATGAAAAGCCAGCCTGTCCGGTCTCATCCCATAGAAAAGCCTACAGTATGTAGCACTAATTGCTGAATGCTGGCTATGACAGAAAGGCATCAAGATACCCAGTGCATCACAGCTTAGCAAGCAAAGAGTCTGAGGTTATTGATCTAGCCTCCAAATTCCCCAGATCTCACAGCACTTAAAGGATGTTGGCGCCAGACACCACATCATCACACCTTCAGAGGTCTTCTGGAGTCGAGGTCTCGAGGGGTCAGAGCTGTGTTGGTAGAACTAACGGAACGTAAAACTTAAGTGGTATTAATGTTATGGCTGATTGGTGTATGTTTTTATTGAAACTCAGCCAACATATTATTGCTACTAAATTTTTACATTTCTAATATTTACATTATCACAAATATCCAGTACGTGCAAGCTGAGTAATCTGTTATGACGAAATTGTGGCAGGTGGAGTTACAGTATAACGTAGCGTTTTGCTAAATTGTGCAAATTTTACACGGATATGCTCAGTGGGTTAAGGAACTGAGCTACTAATGGGAAGGTCGGCGGGTGGTTCGAGCCCCAGCTCCGACACATTGCTATTGTTGGGCCCTCGAGCAAGGCCCTTAAGCCTGTCTGCTCCAGGGGTGCTGTATCATGGCTGAGCCTGCGCTCTGACCCTGCGCTCTGACCCTGCGCTCTGACCCCGCCTATGCTGGGATATGATAAGAAAGATTTTAATTGCGCAGTAATGTACTGAAAATGTAACAAATAAAGGCTGAACTAAAACATTCATTAAGTCATTAATTCATTATCTATGCCGCTTATGTAAACAGGAAACGGAACAGGACATTCAGGTTCTGGAGGATCTACAAGACGAGCACAACTTCAAGACAAAAACTTTACAGAATAGAAGTAAGAGATTAATTGAATTTTTGGTAGTAAAATATTTTCCAGGAGAAGCATATTAGGAGGCCGATGTGTGCATTATTTATACATATAAAACAGTTTTTTGTTGTTGTTGTTGTTGTTGTTGTTGTTTATTAAGTGGGGTTAATAAGGTGAAGATAAGGACTCTGTGATTCTTGTTACAGTGGTGATTATTATTAGCCAGATTATCAAATCAAATAACTGAAATAGTGTTTTCTATCTGTGAAGAGCTCAGGAATAAATGTACTTTGGGTCCAAACAATATAATAATAATAAAAAAAAAAGAACTACATAGTATTCATAAAATAAACACGTACCAACAAGGTTGATAATTATTATTCGATTTTCTTTCATTGCCTTATTTATTGATTTTTATGCAGTTAAAGGCCCGATGCTGAGAACCAGTGAGTGTAAACGCATTTGGAGGGAGCAGTCGTGTCATGTGATGTGTGCTTTGTGTTTTCAGTGGAGATCGAAGCAAATCCACAAATAGCCAAAGAGATTAAGCTGGAGGAGTTGAAGATCAGAGAAATGTTCCTTAAGCTGAACAAAATGAGAGAGGTAAGACAATGCTAAATGCTGAAATCTCCTGAGGGTATTTTGGGCGAGTGGTAGACCAGGGGTTAAGGCTCTGGTTAGTGGTCAGAATACCAGTGGTTCAAGCCCCAGCTCTAGCAGGCTGCCACTGTGGAGCCTCGAGCAATGCTCTTCATGGGCTGACCCTGCACTCCGACCCCAGGCCCCGAGCTGGCATATGAGGGAAAACTGTGCCGAATAAAGGCTTACGTTAACTCATCCAGTGCTTAGAATCCTGGGGTATCGAGAGTAACATGTGGTCCCAGGCGAGAGCTGAGAGCCACATCTATGTCAAAAATCTACTGGAGGCAGATGAAAGCCGGACACTTGACTCAAGATCACAATTTTCAACATCTAACCACTTTATCAGATTTCATACATGGTTTTTCCTGGACAGAGGCCATCACAAACATTTATCAATCAAGTCTTTTTTACCTCTGGGACCTGAGAGATGTTGAATGGTGATGACTCCCTTCCTCCCAAATTAGGAGCGCTCTGCTCCTGCACCCCGGGGCTGCTGTCAAGCACTTTTGTGTTTCAGGTTTTTCCCGTTGCTGATCATGCTTTTCTGTGATTGGCCAACATTGTGTCTGGCTAAGTGGGAGGGCAAGATGCTTGGCAGCCAGATCCTGTAGGGGAATGCCTGCCTTGCTTAGTTTCTCACTACCACAATCACAGTCAGCCCAAAGTACTGTATACAGTGACTTACCAAGAGTGTACACAAAGTCAAAAGACATTAAACGGTGATGCTACATTATGGCTTTCTGTGTGTTTTATTTATCTGTGTTTCTGCAGGTAATAGTGATGGAGTTATTAAATGCACTAAAATTAGCAGACCTGACCCAGAGCACGCTCATATCAGAAAAACTTCCCGAGTGGAAGCGGAGGCAACAGATGGCGTGTATCGGTGGTCCGCCGAATGCCTGTCTGGATCAGTTACAGAGCTGGTGAGGCTCTTTAAAAAACAACAACAACAACAACAACAACGTACAAATGAACATGCACATGTACACTAATGTTCAATTTTGTAAATCATCCAGTGTAATTTCTGAGCAGTGATTATTGCATTCAACTAAACCCATTTGTTAAATACAATTTCATGCTCTTGTATGTTTTAGTGCCTGTAACCTTTTTTTTTTTTTCAATTAAAATCTTTCAATGATATTAACTGTCATTCAGATGAAACTCGACTAAATTAGATTTCAAATGAAAAGACATAAACCTGAAAAATTGTTTTATACTAAAATGCAAAATTGTTAAGATATTGCAACACAAATTTGACTTGGTTACAGACACTACAGATTTTATTTTTATTTATTTTTTTGGAAAAATCCTTAATTTTGCATATGGAATGCTTAAATTGAAGCACCAAGTCACATGCTTCTAGAAGCTTATACCAATTTTATTATTAATACTCAAAGAAATATTAATAATTTGCATTTTAAATGATTATTGTTTGAAGCGATACAGTATAACTCTGGCCATTTGCAGGGCACATAAAAAAAAAAACGTCTTTAGAAAAACGCCAACTAGAAATTTTTAGGGAGGCAAGATTGGTTACTTCCATGTTGTGTAAACTTTAAACACATTTCCTGTACTATATGCATAAAAAAAAAAAAAAAAAAAATTTGATCAGCACCAGTACTGCGTCTTGGCCGATTGCATCTTATGGCAACAATTTCAAACCTGATGTGATTTACAAGATAGACAGAATCTTCTCTGATTCTGACAAACCCTGCAATTGAGCTAAAAACATTTTATCTTTAGCACTGACCCAAACGGAGGTGTGACTGAAAAATCTTATCAATCTACAGTTGAAAACAATTTCCATCTGTGAAGGCGTGTGACAGTGTGAGCGTCGTAGTTTTACTCTGTAAGTAAATCAGTGTGTTGTGCTCCTCAGGTTCACCGCAGTAGCCGAGTGTTTGCAGCAGATACGTCATCAGCTGAACGCGCTGCAGGAGCTGGTGCTGAACTTCACCTACGACAAAGACCCCATGGCTTTGAACATGAGCTCACTGCAGGAGCAGGCGCTGGCGCTCTTCAAACACCTCCTCATCAAGTACGTCATTTTCCTGGGTCACGCAGTCGGGGTGGAATTTGACTCGGCTTTGTGGTCGGGGTTACACGCTGGTGCTTGTGATGTGTCTTTCAGTTCCGTGGTGGTGGAGAGGCAGCCGTGCATGCCCACGCATCCGCAGAGACCTCTGGTGCTGAAGACGGGGGTGCAGTTCACAGTCAAAATCAGGTGTGGCATTAAAACATGAATGAGCTCGTGCTCAAGAGCGTTCATGTAAGGTTTACGTAGATCTAGTGCAGGGGTTGGCCACCCTAAACGCTCGAAGAGCCATGTGGACCCGTTTCCCACGGAAAAGAAAACACAGGGAGCCACAAAACTTTTTTGACATCTGAAAACACTGCAATTTACCTTTGTGCTATGTATAAAAAATATATAGTGTGTTGCATTTGTTAAATCAATGGACTACCACAGAGAAAACGAAATTTTATTTCTGCATGCAACAAAAACATCTGTGCCGGCGGGTGTCGCACATCTGTGGTATTTTTAGCAACAAAAAGTTCACCAGGTTTTATTTGAATTTTACAAGATCACCATTATTTTAAAATTTAGAATTATGTTTAAAAAACTACCAAATTAATAGAAAAAACAAACTTAAATACTCATTATTTATTTTCCAAAACCACATGGAGCCGCAGCAGAGGGATGAAAGAGCCACGTGTGGCTCCAGAGTTGCCGACCCGTGGTATAGTTGAACAGGGGTGAAACTGCAATAATTCAAAACCCTCAAGTCAACTGAATGTAACATAAATACTGTATATTACTGTATGTCAAAATATTTCATGACTACAGACTAACTTAAATCAACACCAATGTTTATTCAAATGAACATGACTGTTAACTCGAACAACCACAAATGACTCACCAGTTCACCAGTTCAGTCAAATGAAAAAGAATCAGCTCAAATGAACCAGGGATTAAATTAACCATACAGCACAGTTTACTTAATTAACTCAAACACTAATTAAGTCAAAAACACCACAGTTAATTAGCATAAATGAACCTTAATTAACACAGAAGTTAATACAAATAAACCACAGTTCTCAAATAACCACAGAATAAGCTGAATGCACACCAGTTAAGGTAACTAAGCACCACACGTACTGTAACCTGGATCACGTGAGCTAAAAGCTGTGTTGTTGTTTTAACAAAGCGACAGCAGTAACGGCTCCTGTAACGAGACTGTCGTTTTCCCTCAGGCTGCTGGTCAAACTACCAGAGTTAAACTGCCAGCTAAAAGTCAAGGTCTCTTTTGACAAGTAAGTTCACATGCAAACCCGCCACACTTCCCCGTTTTTATTAACTGTATGTTACATTTTGTATTGGTGTATTTTTTTTTTAATAATTGTTATATTTTTCCTCCTTAGGGATGTAACAGAAAACAATAACGTCAAGGGGTAAAAACTCAAACTATTTCTAATCAGAGCCTTTGAATATCACATGTTGTACTGTTTAATAAACCTAATGAATAGTGAACATTTGCTCGTTACTTCTTTTCACCTCCTGTTGCAGATTCCGTAAGTTTAATATTTTAGGAACCAACACTAAGGTCATGAACATGGAGGAATCAAACGGCTGTCTGTCTGCTGAGTTCCGCCACTTGGTATGTTACTCAGATTCACTGATTTAAAGAGCTGATTTTCCTTTTTTATTGGGTGAAATTGCAGTTAAAAACTGTGATTAGTACTTTTTCATGAAAACAATCTAAATACTGAGGTTTCCTTCTTTTAATATTTATACAGCAACTGAAAGAAAAGAAAACCGTTGGAACTAAAACTGAGGTTGGAAACTTTTACCTATACTTGTACAGTGGAACCTTGGATTACGAGCATAATTCGTTGCGGAAGTGGGCTCGTATTCCAAAACACTCGTAAACCAAATCATCATTTCCCATAAGAAATAATGAAAACTCAAATTATTCATTCCACAGCCCCAAAAAATAAATACATAAAAATAATTCATACAATCTATAAAATGAAAATAAAACAAATTAATCTGCACTTTACCTTTAAAAAAAAAGTACAAATAAATCCTGACAGATAAGTGTTTCCGTTGTGCGCACAGCACTAACGGAATTAGCCCCTTCCCTCGCCTCGTTTTACACAATAACACTCCTCCTCCCTCTCCCCACCTCACTTTTTAAGATTCACAACACACACACACACACACACACACACACACACACACACAACGGAAACACCGTTTTAACAGGAAAAAAAAAGAAATCTCTCTGAGACTGACATGAGCATATATTAACGGACTCACTTTTTAAGTTTCACAACAAACGCATAAACACAGCGGAAACACCGTTTTAACGGAAAAAAGCAAGACTGGCATGAGCGCATACTAACAGAATCACTTAAGTTTCACAACAAACGGACACACACAAACACAGAAACACCGTTTTAACAGGGAAAAAAGAAATCTCTCTGACCTGGTGTGAGCGCATACTAAAGCAATCACTTTTTAAGTTTCACAACAAACACACACACACACACACACACACACAATGGAAACACCATTTTAACAGGGAAAAAAGAAATCTCTCTGACCTGGCATGACCTGGCAAGAATCGCGACAGAGCAGAGTTTCTGTGTGTTTGTGAAGCCGGGGAGGGGGTGAAAAGGCGAGAGAGCGTCTGCGCGTGTGTGTGTCAGTGCCAAATTGCGCGCGCACACTCATAAGAGACGAGCAGATTTTCTTTGTGTTTGCGAAGCCGTGGGGGGGGGGGGGGTTGGGGGGGAGGTGAGCGAGTGACGCTCGGTGTCAAAATAAGAGTCGCATGCGTGATACATGATACTCGGCGCTCGTAAACTAATACTTGCTCGGTTTCCGAATAAAAATGTATTAAAAATCTTTGCTCGGTTTGCGGAACACTCGTAAACCACGTTACTCGCAATCCGAGGTTCCACTGTATATCTACTGTATGTTTTTAATAGAGTGCATGTACTGTATATATAAAATACTTTTAAAATCTATTCATATATTGTACATTATAATTAATTCATTATTCAGTCAAAGATTGTTAAATATCAAAGAGATCAAGGCTTAAGGCTAAAGGATTAAGGTGAGCACAGTTGTTAATAATGAGATATCCAACAGGCAAATGATTAGCTTTGCAGCTATTAAGTACAAATTCAGGTCGAGAAAATTCAGGCAATAAAATTCAGGTAATAAAATTCAGTTGTTATTGATGTCAAGACCTGAATTTTACTACCTGAATTTGTAAGACTGAAAAATAATGAAGATTGTATTTTTAACACTTGAAAATCTTTTAACTACAATTTAGTAACTTGAATATTTTTTGCTTTGAATTTTAAATGCTTGAATTACATTTTCATTTGAAATATGCAACCACAATAAATTGTAGTGGCAAAATTTTCAAACATTGTAAATGCTCTAAGGATTTTTTTCAATTCAGATCAAATTGCAATGCAAAGAAATTCAAACATTTTTATTGCAACAAGTTATTTTCAGTTCATGTAATTCAACCTGCTATTTCGCTTTGAGCAATTTTGGCACTATTATACTTCCATAGTACTTACAGTAATGTTGTTTGTGTTTAATAAAATTACTTTAATTCTATCATTTCCAGTCTCCTCTTCTCATCACAGAGGAACTTCATTCCATTACTTTTGACACTCAACTCAACCAAGGAGATATATCTATTGATATAACGGTAAAAAATGACACACACACACACAAAGTGTATGCTCTGAGATAAAATTACATAATAACTGTGTGTGTGTGTGTGTGTGTGTGTGTGTGTGTAGACCACTTCACTTCCTGTAGTGGTGATATCTCATATCAGCCAGCTTCCAAGTGGCTGGGGCTCCATCCTCTGGTTTAACATGCTCTTTACTGACAGTCAGGTAAGAGTGGTTCCTAGCAGGTCCTCTGTTCCTCTCTCTGTCCCCTCTTCCTCTCTGTCCCTCTCTGTCCCCTCTTCCTCTCTGTTCCCTCTTCCTCTCTGTCCTCTGTCCCTCTCTGCCCCTCTCTGTCCTCTGCTCCTCTCTGTCCTCTGTCCCTCTCTGTCCTCTGTCCCTCACTGTCCTGTGCTCCTCTCTGTCCTCTCTGTCCCTCTCTGTCCTCTGTCCCTCTCTTTTGAAAAGAAATAACCTCTGTTTCAGGATCTTGCGTTTTTCATGAACCCTCCCCCGATGTTGTGGGGAGACCTGGCGAATGTTCTGAGCTGGCAGTTTTCCTCCGTCACTAAGAGAGGCCTTAACACGGACCAGCTGAGCATGCTCGCCGATAAACTACTGGGTGAGCTGCACATTCTTCCTCCTCTTCACTCTGTACAGAGGAGTTTTTGTCAGCCTGAGAAATTTCCCTACTTTGAGGGCTTCCATGGTTGATCATAGTGTGACTGTTTCAAATGTAAAAAGTTTCTTTATTGCTTTTAATTATTAATTATGTTTTTTTTTGTCAGTTAATAAATGAAGTATTCACTTTAATTTGAATTTAATTAGAATACAAAATGTCAAAACAGCAATCTACGTATACGAGTATTAAATAATAATAATAATAATAATAATAATAATATTAATAATAATATTAATTCTTTAAACCACATAAAAATGGAAAGAAAAAAAACATGCTGTCAAAGCACAAAATACACTAAACCAGCAGGCAGTGAAAAGCCAAACCACACAGAAAAAGCCTTCTATTTAAAATTAAACATTAGATAATTTTTTATTACAGATACTTTTTTTTTTTTACACAATCTGGATGAAGTCTCTAATAATTTATGGTTAATATTTAATTTTGAGCTCAAGATGTTAATTTGATGTTCATGAGAACTGAAACAGACTTATTTTGTAACTGATGAATCTGTTGTAAGGGAATAATGTACAAATGAAAATCAGAAATGAACTTGAGTGTATTATTATTCATTAAACGGAGTATTCTCTCACGGTTCAGGTCCCGAGGCTGCAGGAGACCCGAACACTCCCGTCTACTGGAATAAGTTCATTAAGGTGAGCGCGTTACTGACGTTTATTCTCTCCTGTAGCGCTGTTCCAGGCCGGCTCTGATTCTTTAATGCTTTGATAAACCTTTGTTTGTTTCACTTCCGTCATCATGTAGAGGTTACTGTTGAAACGAAACTCGGTGAAAACACGGACACACACACGAGAGATCAGAGAGTGTAGAGCTGAACACAACAGAAAACTCATAAGAGTCTAAAAAACAAGATATTTCATCAAAGTATTTTACAGATTTTCCTTTAATTTAATGGATAATAATAATAATAATAGTAATAATAAATTAGAAATAATAAACAAATTCAATATTATTACATATTATTTGCCTCTAGGAATTTTCCCATGTCTCCTACTGTGATACATATTTAATTCTTATTATTAATTTATATATATTTTTTCCTCGAGAGGTGTTTATTTCTCAATGACTGTTTCCAGTGTTTCTTTTCCTTTTTTTTTATTTACTTCGTTTTTCTCCTTCCACTCGACCAAACTCTACATAAACACTTTTTTATATACTGTATCTTGATATCACCTTCTTCCGTGCTACAGGTATTTCAGAAATCATGAAGGAATGAACAGAAGCATGTTAAAGAAGAGAGACTCAAGCCACGTTCACAGGAAACAGTGTTTTAGGTCACAGAAACTATTTGGGGGAGAAAAAAAAAGTCTCTCACAGGAGGAAAGAAGAAATATTAACTAATGAAAATATTTTTTTATATATAGAAAAATCTGAGTAATCTAAAATCTTAGTTGTGAAATTGTGATTCTTTTAATTTTGCATTTTTTATTTCAAGCATTTATTTTTTATTTTTGTTCAGTAATAATAAGAATTTCATTTGTTAGCACTACCTCATCACCTTGTTTTTTAAATCTCAATTTACCGAAATATCTCTGAAATTGTGTGTCCTTGTCACATTTGTGCTTATTTAAATATATGACTGACTTTTATTAGAAGGTTCATTCTCCCATATTATGATCCTATCTTTTAAAATGTTATTTTGTTTTTAAAATTGCATTGCTAACTTTCCTATGGTTCTGATCTACTGCTAGTTTGGATTTTTATTTGTAATTTCAGACGGCAGCGAATGAGAGAGCAGTCGCCTTCTGGCTGTGGATCGATGGGATTCTGGACCTCATCAAACGATGTCTCCTCAACATCTGGAACGATGGGTAAGAACACAAGAACAGGTTATTATGATTAAAGGTGTCTGCAGTGTTCACCGTCTGTCTGATGGAATACTGAGTGCATGCAGTACACTGCTGCTGATCCTTGCTTTTCTTTTTGTTATTGTGTGTTCAGGTACATAGTGGGCTTTATTAATAAAGGGAAGGAGAAAACTCTGCTGCAAGACAAACGTCCAGGCACTTTCCTCCTGCGCTTCAGTGAGACGTGTAAAGACGGAGGAATCACCATCACCTGGGTGGAGCAGGCCCAGAACGGTGCGTCCGTCAGCATAAAAAATACTGAGTTTTGTTAACCAACAGTAGCCTTTCAGTCATAATATAAATCTCTCTCTGCTTCATGTCTGTGAATGTGGGTTTTTTCATTCCTGTCTGCAAAGACTTCAAATTCTGATTTCGAACACCCGTAACATTGAGCGTTTCCCGAAGTAAGTGCAATGTGTAACGGGTTCGACCCAAAGTTGCACGGGCGGCACCATGAAACACAGACACGAGGCGAGATCTTGGGGGAAAAGGATAATTTATTTGGAATAAATAAGGGAAGGAAAGGGTAAAAGGAGGGAGGACGGAAAGGAAGGGAAGGGATAAAGTGTGCACGTGCAGGGTCCGAGGCAGTGCCCAGCTGGCATGCGGGCACGCGGCTGGCGGCGGTGGGCGGAGTGGCCGAACGGAGCACGCGAGGCAGCGCTCCTGCACGCTCCCTCTCGGTTCCTCCCCGCTGTCGATGGCCGGCCTGGCCCCTCCCAGCTCTCTGTGGGCGCGGCCTCAGGCGGGAGTCTCGCTCGGACGTCCTTCGGCTGGGCGGCTTTCCCGGCTGGGATCGGCGGCCTTAACGCTGTCCTCCTCGCGGCCTTTTCCTCTTCGGCGGCGGGGACGCGAAGGCGGGCTCGACGCGGGAACGGAGGATGAACGTGGGAGCTCGTGCAGCTCTTTCCCGCGCTGTCCTCAGCGCGGAGATCAAAGGGGCGGAAATCCAATGTCCTTTTAAGTCTCTGGGGCACGTTCCATTGCCCCACTCCCATGCCACTCTCGAGCTCCACCGCATTACGCTCTTCTCGGACCCCGGACTAAACTCCGCGCCTTGCTTTTATAATGCGGAGCAAGCCCGAGATCCTATTAATGTTAATCACTGCCAGCCGGCCCGCATAGGCGGCCCCGTCCCTTTGCACACCTGCAGAAGGGGTGCCGCCTACTTAGGGAGCCTACGAAGTGAGCGAGGGGCGATAATAGATTTGGGCGCACGCCCATCACAGGTGCACGCCGTGACAAATGATACTGATAGTCAGCAGGTGGCAGAATTCCCGCTTCAATGTAGAAATGAAGTGAAGTAAAAGTACAGGTATCTCTGTACAATATAGTGGAGTAAAAGTAAAAAGTACAAGACTTATACATGTACACATGTAAATATGTGCTTAAGTACAGAAATTAAGTAAATTTACTTAGTTACCTTTCAGCTCTGGATGTTGATTCAATTTTTACTCACTATTTTCTATTTATTAAATATTACATTACTAAATATTACAATATACATGGATTATTTGTTTATTTATTTTATTTTTCCACAATGTTGAAAGCACACAACTGCAGAGAATTGTACAGAAAATGCATAAACACTGATGTGTAATATAATATGATATGATATGATATGATATGATATGATATGATATAATATAATATAATCAGAGTAAACTGGACACAATATCATGGCAGTGTTTGTGTTGTGTTGTAATGCAGGTGAACCCCAAACCCACTCTGTGAAGCCCTACAGGAAATCTGATTTAATCAACCTGTCTTTCGCCGACGTGATACAGAACTACACGCTAATGGATGCAGAGAACATTCCAGAAAACCCTCTGCTCTACCTGTATCCAGACATCCCTAAAGACGTCGCGTTCGGACGCTACTACAGCAACACCGCAGACGGTACGAACTTCCAGTGATATTAGACGTGTCTGAATGTGTCATCTTTACACTGTGTAAAAAGTAATGGCACCCCATAACACAAGGGAAGATTAGTGTGCCGATGCCCTGCAATGGCCGAGCTGCATTACTAAAAGTTTTATCACATTTATTTTGCACATGCCACGCTTAGGAAGTGCTCTTTTACAGTTAATTCACATTTTTTAGCTTCCCTTGCCTTTTATGTATTTTTTTTTTTAATCAGTGACTAAATGTTAAATCTGTAAATATGCTCAGCAATTTAAATCTGACTTGACCATTTTGTCCAGATACACAACTAAGTCAAATTTATTGTGCCAATTTTTAATTACGTTTGCACACAATGATAAATGAGGCCCAAGAGTCTTAGGTCTTAAGCGCTGTCAAAAAGTCTAAAAACACAGACATTTCTCATTGTTCACACGTTCTGATTTCAGCTTCAGAAGACATGGACGTCGACAAACTGATTGCCCCGAGTCCGTACGTGGACAGGCGGATAATTCCGGTGTCAGAAGTGTACGTTTTGCTGCATACACCATACAAAAAAAACCCCAATAAAGCATAGCTGTTTTAAGATTGATTCAATTCAATTTAGCTTTATTGGTATAACGTTTTTAACGATGATCATTGCCACGAAGCAGCTTTACAGAATCAAAAGGAAAAGATTGATGAATAACTTTTGCAATGCTTTTGCAATGCTTCTCCAGGCCAGACGGAAGACTTCAGGAGAGAATCCTGCCGCTGAGTCAGGAGGAATTCGGGGTGCTACAGCATATCAACAAAAACAATGGAATGGACAATCTGGTAATAACAACATACGATTCATAAGCGCCATAATAGTTCTTAATAAACCACAATATTTATTGTTTTACAATTTAAACAAAATGAGCTGGATTTGTTTAGAACCTCTGCAGTTTTATGCAGCTTGTCTTTTAGCGTAATTTATATTAATAAATAATTGAATCATTGTTCAATTAGAACATGTTAGAAACATTTGTTATAAGTTTGTTTTATCTACAGTAAAACATGTTAATCACTTGTAAATCATTAGTAATCATGTTTTAGTAATAATTCTGATTATCTTGATGATTCACAGCTGTAGAAATTGAATGAAATAAAACAGGAACTCGCTCAAATCCAGTGTTTAAGTCTCCGCGTTCGGGTTTCGCAGTTATAAGAGGAACACAGAAGGTTTTGCTTTTCAGTGAATGTAGCCACAACGCGCGAATGAGGAACTAATATGTTGCGGAACTATTGCACAACTATCAAGAAATTGCTCCGGTTCATTATGGAGTTTTAGTTCTTCTGCTTTGAGAGTAGTGCAGCTTCAGGTTTATTATTGTTTCTATGGTAACGGCTCTTTTACAGGCTCCAGGGCCAGCGCTTTTGTAACAGAGTTTAAGTATTTAATAACAAACACCACACAGTTCTGGTTAACACTGATTATTCCTCAGTTCTCCAGGCTTCCTGAAGGACTTTTTGTTTCTTATGTTGAGTCGTGTTCCTGTACCTGAACAGCTTCAGAGGAATGTTTTCTGTTTGTTAAGCCACACAGTGACATATTAGTCATACAGGCATCCAAAGTAAGGCATGAACCATCGGGCCGGTGATTAGTATACTGCTGATGCTGAATGGTTGGAACAGACAAGAGGGGAAATTTGTATATTTGTAGCCTGTCACAGTAAAATATTTCTTTAATTTACGCTACATAATTGAATAAAATTTGATTTGAAATGCAATGTCCTAAAATACACAGTCCTAAAGGTACAGTACAGACCAAAAGTTTGGACGCACCTTCTCATTCAAAGAGTTTGAATTTGTATTATGGCAAGAAAAAAGCAGCTACAATAAGTGAAGGAAAAAAAACGAGCGGCCATCATTACTTTAAGAAATGACGGTCAGTCAGTCCGAAAAATTGGGAAAACTTTGAAAGTGTCCCCAAGTGCAGTCACGAAAACCATCGAGCGCTACAAAGAGACCGGCTGACATGCGGACCACCCCAGGAAAGGAAGACCAAGAGTCACCTCTGCTGCGGAGGATAAGTTCATCCGAGTCACCAGCCTCAGAAATCGCAGGTTAACATCAGCTCAGATCAGAGAGCAGGTCAATGCCACACAGAGTTCTAGCAGCAGACACATCTCTAGAACAACTGTTAAGAGGAGACTGTGTGAATCAGGCCTTCATGCTAGAATATCTGCTAGGAAACCACTGCTAAGGACAGGCAACAAGCAGAAGAGACGCGTTTGGGCTAAAGAACACAAGAAAGAACACAAGAAAGAAAACTCGCTGAATGAGAAGGAAGGGGTGTCCAAACTTTTGCTCTGTACTGTATTTAAATGTTCTAAATGTAAACTTGCACCCTGTTCCTGTTTTCTCTCCTCAGTGTGAAGGTTTCCCAAATTAAAGCCAAAGAAATCAGCGACACGTCCGTCTTCATCCACCAGCTTTCCATAAAGATCAGTCTGTGGAGAGTTTTACTGCGTACATGCTGGGGTGTAGGGATGGAGCTCATACAGTGTATTATCTTAATGAAGTGTGTGTGTGCGTGCGTGTGCGTGTGTGTGTGTGTGTGAGTTTTTACATTGCTTGGGTGAAATTGCACAGTACATGCTGTGCATGCTCCAGTCCACAGTGACAAGACGAACATACTTATTTAATATTGTACATCTGACAGAAATTATACAGAAACGTAATTTAAAAGAGCTGCACATGAACACATACTCTGAACTTTGTCGAGTGTTATCTGTGAAATAAAAATACAATTTCACGCACATAAAATAATGATTAGACATCAGTTATTGTTACCCAACATCCAATTTCTTGAAATCCAACCATTTTTTTTAAATGCAATATCCAATTTCATGAAATATTGAATGTGAAGTAATTAATTGTTTTCAAAAAATGCTGTTTGTTCAGTTTTTTATTTTTTATTTTTTTTATCATTACTCTTTGTTCTTTTACATGTCATTTACCTAACTGTGATTACGCTTGCTTAAAATAATAATTCAGGAGTACTTCATATTAAAAATCCACTTTTTAGCGAAAACAAATACAACCATTTTTCAACCTAATCTCCTTGCTTTTTACAAGAAGTAGTATAATGAAAAGCAAGACGTTTTCTCCTCGCTTGTCAGCTATAAGACAGGCCGGATTCGTGGAGTGAGTGACTAATAGTTGTCGTGTGGACAGATTCTCCCACCTGATCTGTGGATCTCTGCAGCTCCTCCTGAGTTCCCATGGGCCTCTTGGCTGCTCCTCTGATTAATGCTCTCCTCGCCCGGCCTGTCGGTCCAAGGTTGGACGTTCATGTCTTGGCAATTTTGCAGTTGTGCCGTACTTCCACTTCACAGTAATGTGCCACTTTGTGTTTTGTCTGTCGATTAAAATCCCATTAAAATACATTCCCGTTTGTGGTTGTAACATGACAAAATGTGAAACAGTTCAAGGGCTATGAAGACGTTTGCTTGCCACTGTAAATATGTTCATCTTGATGACCTGTTTCTTCCTAAAATACATACTTTTGTAAAAAAGTTTATTTAAAGTATTAAACACAGATACAGAAGTCTGGCAGTGATTATTAATCTATTGTTTCCATTACTGCTTGTGAATCCTTATAGATTCTTCAAATTCTCGATCGCAGCACATTTAGCTTTTTTACACTTTTACTGTATTCGCCAAATATCTGTTAAAATGTTTGGAAATGTATATTTTTCTTTTTCTGACGATCAGTAATGGTGTGTAGGTTGGTGTGACGTGGATTAACAAAAAACTACAGAGATTGTATGAGGCTCCATATAGAGATGACGTTCTGTACATAAAATAAAATAAAATAATGTTGATAATAGTGTTTGTGGGCGGAGATCGTTGTCAAGAGGCACAAGGTGCGGTCCGATCGGCCTGAAGTGCCCTGCGCAGCGCAGCGCAGTACAGAGTGTTCAGCCATGAGAGATTCCAACCCGCGGGGAGCGAAGATGTTCAGTTCAAAAGGAACTGCGCACGGTGTAGGGAACGAGTGAGCATCAAGTGTTCACTTCTTCACCGGAACAAGGGAAGGAGGAATTTCCCATCAGTCATTTTGCGTCTCGTTGGAGCGTAAAAAATGGAGCTGGAAGAGCATTACTGTATTAGTTAGCATTATTAGCATTACTATCGAGGACCACATCATTTGAAAAGGACGCAGTTATTTACATTTTCATTTCATCAAAACATCCGTAGTATGTTATAGGCTAGTAATCCTTTAAAAATCAATCAATCAATCAATCAATAAATCTCTGCTTATCTTTAATCTATTGTTGTTATTGTTATTGTTTTTGTTGTTGTTGTTGTTATTATATTATTTATTTATCATTTATACATGTTTCAATAGCATGTGTTTTACATTTGTAACCGTTTTCGCTTCAATAAGATTCAAGATTCAAATATCTTTATTAATCCCAGAGGGGAAACTGCTTAATGTCTGTAGTGTCACATTTCCACTACCACAGCAGCAGCAACGACAGGTATCCGAGGTGCTTATGTTGCCATGGTAACGCACGGAGGAAGCGACGTCTGCGCCGTCGACTCTACGTTCCCCTCACCGACATTTCCTGCGACCAAGCAGGGAGCACCCGGTGAAGTACACTTCGGAATACACGCGGCTCATGAAAGCTAGACTGAGACAGAGAGAGTGCGCCCTCTGCTGGTGCGAGCTTTCCTTCGCTTGAGTCTCCAGCATGTTTTGGGAATTCAAAAATGACATTACACTATTTTAGACTTCCAGTATTTATTTAGTTCATGCAGGGTTGAAGGAACAATCAAATGAAACTAAACATATTAAATGTTTTACTTATATTTGACCTTGAAGAGGTGCTTCCATTAAAAACGAACCACTTTTATTAATAAGATATTACAGTATGTTATATGTAATTAAAATAATTAGAATAATCAAAAATTTATCTGTATTACTATAAGGTTTATTTATTATACAACAATTGTAAAATTATTAGTCAATTCATCTAACTTATTAGATATTAGGTATTCTGAAATTCTACAAAATATACTCAGGGCCTCTACAAAAAGAAAACAATAATGTAATATTGGTGGGTCAGAGGTCCATATATATATATATATAAACATATTGTGTAAAATGTGTAAAATGCTGTTACTGAACACAGAGCTCTAATTTATATGATACAATGTTACTCTTTACCACTAGGGGGCAGAATTTAGTCACATTGAGTGTAGAGTCACTCAACAACAAAAAAAAACTCGCTAAATGAACATAAAACAAAACAAAAACAGCGTGACTAGGAATTATTAAATACATAATATATATATATATACATTTTATACTTTAATCATTATAATTTCTGGATTATTCTTTATTCAGAACAAAACAATTAAGTATTACAGAAAGATAAATCAAGTTTCTTACTTAAAGACTAAGATTTTTCAAGGGAAAACATTGGAGTTATAGATTAAAATACAAAAATAGATTTAAAAAATTTTATAGAACCGCGAGAGAGTTTTTATTTATAACCGCCGTTCCTTTGTGACGTCATCGCCATTATTGAACGCTCATCTAGTCCTGATGAATCGCGCTCGGGTCCTTTAACGCGCGCGCTCCCCGTGCTGTGTTGAGTCTGATGGATGTCTCCGCACTGCCGGTGCTGCTGGGGTTCAGGGAGCTGCTGCTGTGTGTCATTACAGCCGGAGTCCTGGCCGTGGTGTGTTTCTGTGCGGGGTATGAGCTCGGGAGAGACGAGCGGAGTGCACACACCGTCCAGGAGAACGGTACCACTGTGTGTGTGTGTGTGTGTGAGAGAGAGAGTGAGAGAGAGGGTGTGCAGTCCTGTGCTGTAGTCAGGCAGTGATACATGGATTTCTCTCTGTTTATAAAACTGACATTTTACTGTCTGGGACACAGACAGACAGACAGACAGATAGTATTTCACACTGTGTAGACAGATTTGAAATAAAAGCCGTACGTAACACTTTACACTTGTTCCTTAGTGCTACACATTTAATCACATACAATTTTGCAATGTTGACCAGTGCCGTTATCAATTCACAAAATTCTGCTAGAATTCATCAGTATTTGTTTATTTATTTTTTCTTAGCTCTGATATAATTTTGTCGCTATATATATACAGGGGTTGGACAATGAAACTGAAACAATTTAGTGTTGGAGGTTTCGTGGCTAAATCTGACCAGCCTGGTGGACAATCTTCATTGATTGCACATTCCACCAGTAACAGCAGAGTGTGAAGGTTTAAGTAGCAGAGTAATAGCACAGATTTGCTTAAACTGTTGCAATGCACACAACATTATGGTGTCCTCAAAAGAGGACACATTGTTGGTGTGCGTCTAACTGGTGCATCTGTGACCAAGACAGCAAGTCTTTGTGATGTATCAAGAGTCACGGTATCCAGGGTCATGTCAGCACACCACCAAGAAGGACGAACCACATCCAACAGGAGTAACTGTGGACGCAAGAGAAGCTGTCTGAAAGGGATGTCCGGATGCTAATAACACGTAATGTAGCCAAAAAACATAAAACCACAGCTGCCCAACTCACTGCAGAATTAAATATGCACCGCAACTCTCCTGTTTCCACCAGACTGTTGGTCTGGAGCTCCACAGGGTCAGTGTACCTGGCCGGCCTGCTATAGACAAACCTTTGGTCACTCGTGCCAACGCCAAACGTCGGTTTCAATGGTGCCAGCGGCGAAAATCTTGGGCTGTGGACAATGTAAAACATGTATTGTTCTCTGATGAGTATACTCATAGTGCAGTATACATATACTGCAGCATCTCAACGAGGATGACCCAGATCAGCGCACACAATTTGCAGAATGGGCAAAACAAAAATTGGAACAGGACCGTCAGTTCACGCAAAAGATTTTGTTCAGTGAGGAGGCAAACTTTTATGTGAATGGTGAAGTTATCAAACAAAACCACCGCTATTGGTCTGACACTAACCCACATTGGATAGAGCCCTCCAAGACTGTTGGAACAAAAAAAGTGATGGTATGGTGTGGTATATGGGGTACAAAGATAGTGGGGCCATTCTTCATCAATGGAAACCTCAAGGCCACTGGATATTTGAAATTGCTACATGATGATGTGTTTCCCTCATTATGCACTGAAGCTGGCACGTTCCCTGAGTTTTTCCAGCAAGATGGTGGACCACCACATTATGGGTGTCAGGTCCGAGCATTCCTAGATGAACAGTTTCCTGAAAAGTGGATTGGTCGTAGTGGGCTAGTTGAATGGCCTCCAAGGTCTCTCGATCTGACCCCCTTAGACTTTTATCTTTGGGGTCATCTGAAGGCAATTGTCTATGGTGTGAAGATACGAGATGTGCAGCACCTGAAACTACGGATACTGGAAGCCTGTGCTGGCATTTCTCCTGCAGTGTGTGAAGAGTGGGAGAAGAGGGTTGCATTGACAATCCATCACAATGGGCAGCACATTGAACACATTTTATAAGTGGTCAGAAACTTGTAAATAACTCATGAAAGAATAAAGTTACGTTAAAACCAAGCACACCATTGTTTTTCTTGTGACATTCCCAATAAGTTTGATGTGTCATATGACCCTCTTCCTATTGAAAAAACAAAAGTTGTATCCAAGATTGCCGACTTCCAAATGGCCACCATGGTCACCACCCATCTTGAAAAGTTTGCCCCCTCACATATACTAATGTACCACAAACAGGACGTTAATATCACCAACCATTCCCATTTTATTAAGGTGTATCCATATAAATGGCCCATATATATATATATACAGTGGAACCTTGGATTACGAAGCATAATTCGTTCCGGAAGCAAGCTCGTATTCCAAAACACTCGTAAACCAAATCAAATCTTCCCATAAGAAATAATGAAAACTCAAATATTTAGTTCCACAGCCCAAAAAATTAAATACAGAAAAATAATTAAGACTAAAAATAAAACAAATTAACCAGCACTTTACCTTTTAAAAATGTTTTTAAAAAATCCCAACAGATAAATAAACCAGCACCTTACCTTTGAAAAGAATCGCTACAGAGCAAAGTTTCTATGTAGAGCAGAGTGTGTGTTTCTGTGTGAAGCCAGGGAGGGGGGGTGTAAAGGCGAGAGAGTGTGTGTGTGTCAGTGTCAAAAAACTTGGCACTCGTAAACCAAGACATGCTCGTTTTTCAAGTCAAAATTTATTAAAAATCTTTGCAACATGCTAATCATGTTAAGAGCAAAATCCTAATATAATTAGCATAATGCTAGCAACATGCTAATATAATTAGCATAGCGACATGCTAATATTGTTAGCCTAATGCTAGCAACATGGTATTTGTGTTAGCAACATGCTAACAGCATGCTAATGATGTTGCCGAGGGGTGTGGCTTATGAGCATCATGATAAATGTGAGAGACTGATTGGTTGGTTACCTGAGTTAAATTAACCCTCTCTCCCGTGTCTCTACAACACTGGGATCCACAGTTAACTTCAGTTTTAAAGTTCCTATGGAAGTTACCAAGTTACCATTGTATGTTAATTGCCCCCTGCTGGAGCAGTTTACCACTCACCCCTTAAAAAGTCATCAAGCCCTCCCATTCCCGAATAAGCCGAACGATATGACACCTCTTTCATGGGTCTACGACAAATGGAATGGGACTAGTCAATGGGCCAAGTTTGGGCACCTGTTGTTCCCCGGGGGTAAAACTTTTACCCTCTGCTGGGATATGGTCTGACACAGGTTGTAATCCTCTTTAAATTTTAACTTTCTACAAAAGTCTTGCTCTGTACTACAATCCGTCAAAGTTGGACTCAATGTTAAGTCTATGGGACATTTGGGGGCTTTTTTCCACCTGCGGTCATAGCACCCCGTTCTTCTTCTTCTTATTATTATTATAGTGGGATTTTTCCATGCTGCATTTCAATTATAATTATTAAGTATTGTATTTTATTTAAACCTTGTGATTCCATGATGATGTGTATTGTATTGTATATGTATTTTATTGTATTGTATTGTATATGTATTGTGTATTCAGGCCCAGGACAGAACGTCTCCTCAGGTCTTCCACATTCTTCTGATGAAACCAGGGACAGGCCCGCCTCTAAGGTACTTACTAACCATCAATCACATTCATTTACCTGCCATTAGATTTAGTGCAAGATTCCAGAGCAGTGCAGTAACGAACTGGATTCTGGGTCTTTATCAGTCACAACATCTGTTTTAATGCAAAGTTGGTATTAATGGTTTGTTATGTCTATGTGTGGTTACATACATACCACACAGTGTATATATAAATGTTTAAAGTAGTAGAGTATTAGATTCAACTTCCTGGAGTTTAGTTCTCGTTGTAAAGCTGTGTAAAATAGGTTGCCTGTAAACAGTGCATTCAATGCATAACTTATTAGCAATGAAGATCTTATGTGCTTTTACAGTACATGGTCACAGTGTTGTTTCCAAAATATATTCTGTTCCTCCGAAGTGTCTGTCCATGTGTGTAAAAATAAGCAATACCATGTGTATACTTTCAGGGGTCTCTGGATGATGAGTCTGTTGATCAGGTGAACACGAAGAAGACCTATGTGATGAAACTGGAGAACAGAGTGATGGCGCTGGAGGAGCTGCTCTGTGGGATTCACAGAAAGTTTGGGATAAAAAGCAAGGTGAGTGAGAAGAAGAGCTAGAGAAGAGCCTTAAATTAAAGGTTATTCCTCAATTTAATCCAGTGGAACCTCGGATTGCGAGTAACGTGGTTTACGAGTGTTCTGCAAACCGAGCAAAGATTTTTAATAATTTTTTATTCGGAAACCGAGCAAGTATTAGTTTACGAGCGCCGAATATCATGCTTCACACATGCGACTCTTATTTTGACACCGAGCGTCACTCTCTCACTCTTTCACCGTTTGTTGTGAAACTTAAGTGATTCCTTTAGTATGCGCTCATGCCTGTCTCGCTTTTTTCCGTTAAAACGGTGTTTCCGCTGTGTTTATGCGCTTGTTGTGAAACTTAAAAAGTGAGTCCGTTAATATACGGTCATGTCAGTCTCAGAAAGATTTTTTTTCTTGTTAAAACGGTGTTTCCGTTGTGTGTGTGTGTGTGTGTTTGTTGTTTGTTGTGAATCTTAAAAAGCGAGGTGGGGAGAGGGAGGCGGAGTGTTACTGTGTAAAACGAGGCGAGGGAAAGGGCTAATTCCACACACACATACACACACACACACACACACACACACGGCGCCTGCGCGCACCAACGGAAACACATATCTGTCAGGATTTATTTGTACTTTTTTTAAAGGTAAAGTGCAGATGAATTTGTTTTATTTTCATTTTATAGATTGTATTAATTATTTTTATGTATTTATTTTTTGGGGCTGTGAAACAAATAATTTGAGTTTTCTTTATTTCTTATGGGAAATGATGATTTGGTTTACGAGTGTTTTGGAATACGAGCCCACTTCCGGAACGAATTATGCTCGTAATCCAAAACACTCGTAGCATTAATACAATATGATGCGCAAAATATTGAGAAAAGAAAATCTCTGCACTCCAGAAATGATGCCTAAGAATTTATATGAGAGAGACAATACACACTCTGACTAGACAATGTTAAGAGGTTTTTTGCACCATTTTAGGAGCTTGACCAAGAGCGACAGATTCACAGCATGCTAAAGGAGAAGTATGAGGACACGTTAAAGCAGAACGAGTCGTTAGAAAACGTAAGCGTCCTTACAAATTAAAAATCAGTAATCAATATAAAAGTAAATGACATTTTGGATGCTGAACTTTCAGGATTTTGAGCTGAGGTTCCAGACTGAAAGAGCGAACATTCTGGAGAAAATGCTCTACATGGTTGCTGGACAGTCTGAGCTAAAAAGCAAGGTGAGTGAGAAACACATTACATTAAATTCATAACTTTACTAATTGATCTGATTACCATTGAAATACAACAAATATTGAGCAAAGAGAACCTGTGCACCATGAAGGAGTCCACCATGTATTTTCTTTCTCTAACATTTAGAGAAAGAAAATACACATTGTACCCAGAGTTTTTTCATTTGTACATTGCAGGTTTAATAGCTGTATATCACAGTGTCTTTTTAAGTTTAACTAACACATATCTGCTGTGTTTTAGAACCTGGAGCGAGAGCGACAGGAACACAGTGTCATTCCGTCCCAGTACGAAGACACTAAGGTAAGATTTTCTTTTTATAAAGCTACAGTATGAGTGCTATTCTGTGAAGAATAAAATTTGCATTATAGCGTAGAGGGGTAGTTTTAGGGTTTCTTATGGAAGTTGGGGAATTTAAATTTTTTTTCACCCAATACCATTTCCTTAGCTGTACTTTAGGTTTCGGGTTTCTTAGGGCGTTTCCATGTTACCGCTCTGGGATCATTTCTGTGAACCTGGAGTCTGGTTTATTTTGATCAGTGAGAACACAATCATTCTAGACTCGGGAACAGTACAGTGTACTCGGGAACGAATGGAATCGGATATGAAAGCCAATCGTACCCTAGAACGGAAGTAGATCGCCCTTTAGACATGACGTTATCAGTGTCGTCTGTGTCCATGTGCACCTCTGACCTACACTCTCATAGCTGAAACAGTAAGAAGGCACGCAAGACCGTTGCTCTTGACATTGTTTCCAAAATATGAGGGAAATGAGAAAATGAGAATATTTATAAATGAGAAATGATAATATTTGCCCAAATTATGTCCTAAAAAACCTGCGGTATAGTTCCTCACAATGTCGCTAGAGGATCAAAACCAAAATGATTGTGTTCCCTCGTGTTTACTGGCGGCTCACACACCAAGTAGATGCATACTGTCACCTGCTGTATATGAGAGTATAGATACATAAGTGCACCCAAGAATGGAGAACAAAAATAATGTGAACTCTGTCCAGCAGGGGGAGTGAGGAGAGGGAAGGAAATCATTTCTGGGTATTCGATCTTACCTAACGTGAAAATGCACCTTACATTCCAGTTCAGTAAAGTTTGTGTGGAGGAGCAGTTCTTTAAACAATAATAACTTTTGTGATATACAGGCCAGTTTTTATAGAAATATGGCTTGAGTAGTAGAATAGGAGCTCGATAAGGCACTATGGGGTTCAACATACTGGTTGTAGACCAAAAGAAAGTTCTTGTCATATGCGTATTTGTGTCTATTTGTTCTGAAGAAGTTAGATTTTAGATTACAGACCTAATGGATGATTAACTGGAGATGACACTGCAGATGTACAGTACAATACCAGTCAAAGGTTTGGACACAAGTATGGATTGGATTTATTTTCATCATTCTAGAACAATACAACATCTTATTTCAAGACATGCGGGTCAGCTGTTCTGGATCAGTTCTCACAAGAACAGTATTGGTCGAGTGCGTTTGTAAAACCCATTGAGCTCCATGATGAAACTGTCTCTCATGAAGACCTTCCCAGGAAAGCAAGACCAAAACTGAGCTCTGCTGCAGAGGAGAAGTTCATTTAGAGTCACCAGCCTCAGAAATCACCAATTAACCACCAGCACGGTCAGATTAGAGCCGTTATGAAGCTTTACAGAGCAGAAGTAGCAGATATACGTCTCAATATCAACTGTTCAGAGGAGATTATTGTTGATTTTGGATGCTTTACAATGTAAAAAGAAACAAAAATCAGGAAAGACCATGGAATTAGAAAGGGCGTTCAAACATTTGACTGGTAGTGTATCATGAACAGTTACATAAATGTAGTTTTTCATGTTTTATATTTGAGCACTTGCTTATTTATATTAGACTGCTGGGAGACCTTTTTTATGCATCATTCTTTCCCTTTTCATATATATATATATATATATATATATATATATTTTGTGTACCTGTTTTGAACACAACAAAGCAATTATGTTCTAATTGCTCCTGCGGCCTGGAGTCCAATGAGAAGCTGAAGGAAAAGAACTCCAGGCTGCGGGAGCAAGTTGAAACATTGCAAGCCTCAGTCAAGAAGCTGAAGCTGCAGCTCCAGACTTGCAGGCCATCTAACAAGTTATGGAAGGTAAGTGAGAAAAGCGTTTCTTTCATCTGTACTTTTCTCTCGTTATGTAAGTATGAATGGAGTGATTTGAACGTTTCATCAAGACTTACTCAACTTACAACCAAAATTTCTAACTCAAAAAGGCCTTGGTCTAGCTAATCTACTGACGTCAATCACAAGTCAAATTGGGAGTCTATCCGAGGCATCTTCATAACCTCTGGGAACTGAAGATAGCTTCCTGAGTAGAATGGCCCAGGATTTGACCACAATCCTGCAGAAAGTATTAGTTCTCAGAGTTGTAATCCGTAACAGTGTCTTTATATAGCTGTGGCCAAAAGTCCTGTCAGCAGTAAAGCATCCTGAATGTGGGGTCGCTTCTCAGCCAAGGAGGTGCACTCACGCACAATTTTGCCTAAGAACACAACCATGAATAAAGAATGATACAAAAATATCCTCAGAGAGCAACTTCTCCCAATCATCCAAAAACAGTTTGGTGATGAACAGTGCCTTTTCCAGCATGATAGAGCTCTTCGCCATAAGGCAAACGTCAATACTAAGTGACTCAGGGAACAAAACATTCACATTTTGGGTCCATGGGCAGGAAACTCCCCAGACCTTAATCCCATTGAGAACTTGTAATGGATCCTCAAGAGGCGGATGAACAAACAAAAATGCACAAATTCTGACTCTAACCATTGATTATGTAAGAATGGGCTGCGCCATCAGTCAGGGTGTGGCCCAGAAGGTGATTGACAGCACGCCAGGGTGAACTGCCGAGTTCTTGAAAATAAGGGGCAACACTGCAAATATTGACTCTTTGCATACAATTATATTATACTTATTATAATTGACAATAAAATCCTTTGACATTTATGAAATGCTTGTAATTATACTTCAGTACACCAGAGTAACATCTGACACGAAGATCTAAAAACACGTAAAGTGAAAATTAATATTTGTGTCATTCTCAAAACTTTTGGCCACAGCTGTAACAAAGTACTAATGATCATCTGTGGTGTCTGATTGAAATGATTCTCTATCTAACTCTCAATTTCATTCGCATAGCATAACATGATGGTCGAGAACAAGAACCTGAAGAACGATCTGAAAACACTGCAAGCCTCAGTGAAGGATTTGGAAGAACTTTGCAAGAACAAAGTAGCGACAAAAAAACAGAAAAAGAGAATGAAGGTAGAACGAAAACCTTCGTAACGGTATAAATATGTGTAAATATAAGGAAATAAAGAAATTTTAGCCAATTAAGTTTATAATCAGATACTAGCTTTTTAAAAGTCTTCAATGAAAACTAAGCCATCGAGTTTGAACTGCTTCCTTTGCGTTTTAGGAGCAGGAGACGGCACAAGAGCAAGAGAGTGACTGCATTATTCTTACCAAGACAATATTTAGGGACTTGTGAAATGTTTTTTTACGAATTCGAGATTGTGAATTGTGTGTCGAGGGGGATTCTTTACTAAACATATTTATACAATACAAAAAGAAAGAGACCAAATACTGTAAACCTGGACAGTGAACTTGGCACATGGGTGTTAGTATTAACATGAAAATATCGAATACGATGTTTGAAGTTTTCTTCAAACATCAAGTTTTCTCCACTTTGGGACACTTTAGGAAAATTATTATGTTTACTCAAGAACTCTACTATAGGGCACTTTATTGTGTTCATTAAGGGGCACCTTAGAAGGCACTTTGTGGTGTTTGCTCATATGGGGTCACTTCAGCAGGGAGTGTATCATGTTTGCTTCATAGAGGTACTTTAGAGGGCATTATATCGTGTCTGCTTCACTGTAAAAACATTGAGGAGGGCTTTTATTGTGTTTACGTCACAGTGAGGTAAACGTAGAGGCCACTTTATTGTCTTTGCCCATTTGGGGGAACCTTCGAGAGCACTTTCATACTTGCTGTACTGCAGGGCACCTTTGTGGGTTTTTTATCGCATTGGATCTACTGATCTAAGAGCACCTTGGTGGCACTTGCATTAATCATGTTTGCTCTACTCTAGTGGCACTATAGGGGGCACTTTAGTGTGTTTGCCCATGTTTGGGCACCTTAGAGGGCACTTTATTGTGTTTGTTCCACTATGAGAGTGTCTTGGAGGGCTTTTTATAGTGTTTGCTTCCCAATGGGGGAACCTAAAGGGCACTTTCGTACTTGATATACTGCATGGCACCTTAGATGTCAAGAGAGGATGCCGTTACCATGGCGCTCCATTCTGCTCTTGACTCACATGGACAACCCAGACATTTTAAAGGTCAGCTTTCGATAAAGTCAGCCCTTCCAAGCTAGTCTCAGAACACCAATCTGTAACTGGACCCTGGACTTCCTTACAAACGGACAACAGTCTGTTCGACTGAACATCCTCACCTCCTCCAGTCTCACCCTCAGCACCGGAGTTCCTCAGGGATGTGTGTTGTGCCCCGTCTTATACTTCTTTTCACCCATAACTGCATACCTGCCTATGCCTACAACAGGGTTATCAACACCATTGTGGTGGGCCTGGTCAGAGCTAACAATGAGACAATGAGCCTACAGGAGGGAGATCCACCACCTACTGTAGTAGCATGGAGATGAAGGAGGACATTGTTGATTTCAGATGAGCTGGAAACCACACTATTGTTAAGCATGTACACAGCTTTAAGTTCCTTGGAGCCCACATTTCTGAGGATCTCACCTGGTCACTGAACTTCTCTCTTCTGGTTAGAAGGGCACGACAGCACTTCTATTTTCTAAAGAGATTTAAAAAAGTCCACCCTGTGCCCCAGGATACTGGAGAATTTTTACCACTTTGCCACTGAGAACATCCTTACAAACTGCATGTCAGTGCGGTACGCCAACTGCACCACTTCAGACCGTAAAGCTCTTCTGAGAGCGGGGAAACCACCTATCCAACGAATCATTGTTTTTCAGTTACCTACCATGAAGGACATTTACAAAAAAAAAAAATGCTGTCAGCAAAGAGCAAGAGGCATTATCAAAGATACCGCTCACCTCAGTCATGGACTATTCACCATTCTCCCACCGGGCAGGCGCTACAGGGGCCTCATCGCCCACACAAATGGCTTTTTCCCTGTGGTAGTTACTGCACTGAGCAGCTGATCTGGGAATGTTAACCTCTACGCTACTGCACTGTCACTCTCAGTTTATACTGCGCTGATTTATCCACTACGGCTCTTTTAGATGAATGCTGGTAGTCAACTCAAAGGATTCTGATTAGCCACCTTTATGACAAATTTTGTGTCTAACATAAATTTTTAAGTTATATTTTGACATAATTTCATTTGTTCCAGTTTATTTATGTTTCAAGGTTATGCATATATGTGTATGCTTGTAATCTGTCTGAGACTGGACTCTAGCCAAGAATGTCTATAATTTGTAGTCGATAATTTGTATTGTGTAGCGCATGAATCGACCCTTTGATTCGACTCTTTTGGCTTAACAATCTGTTTTTTCCAGACAAAAATATTATGACTGCCTGATTTTGTGCAATTTGATACAATATTAAATAATATTAAGACACTATTTTTTAAGATCATGAACAGAATTTACATCAGAATTGTGACCAGATTCGCTGTAGTTATGAGTTATAGAGACTCGGATCTTTTGGTTGGACGCTGAGAGTTGCATCGCATACTCATTTTTTCTTTTAAGAAACATTTATATTTCTTTTACATTCTGACTGATATTAGACAATTACAATAAATCTACAGTAACGTTATTTCGGTACCATTAAATTTACTATTGAAATGAGGGTTAAGGGCCTTGCTCAAGGGCCCAACTGGTCTAAACCTGGAACCTTCCAGCACCTTAACCACTAAGCTCCCCTTGCCCAGGTGTATCAACTGGTGTAACCATAGTTTTTCCCAGGGGAAAAAAAAAAACATTTGTAATTTTTGACTAACTGTTCACACGATAAAATGAACTTCACATAACCTTATGACATCATTAGATGTATTTTTGTTTTATGTTGACATCCGGAACCTGTTGCCTCGAGTGTTGCAGTATAGAACATTTAGTTCAATGCTGAGAGTCAAATGGTGTGTTTTTCAGAAATGTTCATTTTTGTTGTTATTTCTGGCTGATATTTGAGTCATATCAAATAAAGCCTTATAAAGCGCTGACACTGGAGACTCCTTCCAGAAATGTGACGTACACAGAAAAACTTCAACAAATATCATAGTATCATACTGTAGCACTGTAGAAACAAGAACAAGCACATAAATTTAATCCTGCACTATTGTCAGAGCTGCTGTTAGAGAGAATTAATCAACACTTTATAACCAATCAGAATTCATTAGCACTGCAGTGTAAACAATGTTAACAGTGACTTCATGCACATCATCATTTCTGCTTGTCTGTTTAAAGCTAGTCCAAGTGAAGATAAAGTTTGACTTGTTTTTACAGCTGTATTATTTCTATGGTCTCGACTCAGCTGCAGTGATATAATTGACCAGCAGGTGGAGGTAGTGATCAATAGCTCTACTACGTACATGTGGAATGGTCTAGTGACCCTGTGAGTGATCACTGCTCATAATACATACAGTATACATCATAATTGTAATAATATTATGTATTTAATCCTGTGTTAATGTGTGATAGATAAATATGTAGTTGATTAAACAGCAATTTGGATAGTTCGTCTTTCTCTTTATTATGTTTTCATCATGAATGAAGATGGCCTTGTAGATGTTTCTACAACATCCAGAGTCCTGAGTGTTAGTTATTCAGAGAAAAGCTCCTTTAAAGATGAATATATTGTAGTGGATATTGATGAAAAACAGAAAGGTGGCATGTTTTCCTTTAGAACCTGTCAAAAATAAACCTCAGAGACTGATATAATAACTGGAGTGAGAGATTAGGACACTAAATATAATTTCTTCAAGTCTTTATTATAAATATTATATAAATGCACTTGTTTGTGCTTTCACTTGCATTGCAGATGAGCTCATTAGAGACATTCCTTTGATTTATGCAGAACCTTTGCTATGGTTTAAAGATGCTTTTTCTGGTTGATGAACCATTACAGGATTACCGAGGCATGTCAAAGAGAATGGTTGTGTAAACAAATCATTCAACAACTTTTGTTTTTATCTTTTAAAACAAGTAAATATACTTCTTATGTCTTATATCATGGGATAAATGATAGATAAATAATTATGAGTAATAAATAAAATTATAAGCTTTTAGACTGTGTAGGGGTTTTTCTACATGCAAGAGTTTACATTTACATTCAGGCGTCTGGCAGAGTTTGATTAAGTCTTTAAAGTTAAAAGTTATCTGACTTCTGTATGCAGATTAAATAACCTTCGTAATAATTTGTAAAATGTCTGAATGAACCAAATGTTGAATATGATCTTTAAGTACAAACTACAGTAAACAGATTTTGTGTAGTTGACATTTATACAGTGAGACAGATGTTAAACATTTTGTTGTCTTTGTATTGGAGCAATTTTCTTTAAAAAAAAAAAAAGTTTTTAATTTAAATTTCTAGCACATAGAAAAAACATTGGGATGATGTGATGAGATGAGTTATTCTTCATACCCAGAATTAATTAATTACCTATAACAACATGTCCTGGAGTGTTTTATTGCTCTAATAACAGCAATCTAATACTTTCAAACTTTTATTCGTTAAACCTATGGTTCTCAAAGTGGCATCCATGAAATATTCTGTATGTTGTTTATAATGTTATTATTATTATTATTATTATTATTATTATTATTAACAACATGCAGATTTGATCAAATTTCAAATGAATAATAATTATTTGTTTATAAAAGCTATAATCCTAATTAACATCTAAAAGACAAGTATGTTTAATTAAAATAAGATGTTTTAGTAATTTTAGTAAGACGTTTTAAAATAATGCGAAAATGTTTGAGAACCCCTGCATTAAACGGCGTGTTCATATCTGTTCCGAGTTACATTAGCATTGTGGAATGTCAATGAAACCAGTTAGCTCCTGTTCTCAACTACACCAAAGCAGCTTTACACATTTCTTCCCGATACCTCTCTCTCTCTCTCTCTCTCTCACACACACACACACACACACACACACACACACACACACACACACAAACAGGCCACAGCATGTAAACATCTCCGTCTCTGAAGTTACAGCTGTACATTAGACTGTCGAGTCTAATAGAATCGAGTGCTGGGACTGGAGACTCCTTCCATTATTTCACTGATACTCACTGTGTGCTTGTGTTTATGTAGATTTGATGTCATTTCGTTTCATTCTGTGTACTAGGCTGGATGGGTGCAGATTTGGCTCAACTCAGTTTCTGAACCTTCCTGTGTAACTGACCTGTAAAAACACCGACACAAACAACAAGACCACTGAGTCACACTGCAGGTCTGAACCTGAGAAGAGAGAAAACGACAAACCACATCATCTCATTAAAGCCTGTAGCATGGAGTTAATGAATGAAGTGTGATGCATCGTACAGTACATGTTTATAATTTACAGCAATAAAAAAAAAATTCTTTTCAATACAGATAATACATTATCTGAGGACTTTTTATTTATTTATTTAAAAATGTATTTATTTACTGTCTAACTGTATATAGTATAACATTCTACAATTGAGTTAAAAGGTAGTTGTGTGTGTGTGGGGGGGTGTAGAAGTGTATAGGGTTTTGGACACAATTTATTGAATGTTTAGTGTAGATGTGTGTGTGGTTTTGGACACACTTGTAATGTTTATTGTGTGTGTGTGTGTGTGTGTGTGCGCGTACAGGTGTGTGTGAGTGTGTGTTTAAGTGAGTGTGCATATGTGTGCGCGTGATGTTGGACACACTTTAGTAAATGTTTACTGTAGAAGTGTGTGTGTGCGTGTGTGTGTGTGTGTGAGAGAGAGAGAGACAGAGAGAGACGTTGCCATGGGTGAACGCGCCGCGGCGCGCGAGACTCCCCTGCTCGCGCTGTGTGCTCAGTGCTGTGCGAGCGCCTTCAGCACCGTCTCGCGCGCCGGTTTAACGGCATTTCAACAGATTTCTTACGCACCGGAGTGGATGTATTTCCTCTAAATCACTATTTTTGGTAAGTCTTTTACTGTTTAAATCAACATGCTTATTCTTGAGATGTCCTTAAATATGCGTAAAAATAATTCCCGTAAAAATCAGTTATGATTTATATAGATAGATTAGAGTATCCGCTGTTTGGTTCGCTCCAAACAAAAGTACAAACCGAACCAAATGTTTAACTAGTCAGTGTAAAATCTTTGTTGTGGTTAAAATCAAACAGTTTAGTCATCATTTATACGAATGTACGCTTGAGAATTTAAGTTGTAAACCTTTTTGGAAACCGACCAGGCACGGTCCTAAATGGCGCACTGCTACACTAAATAGGGTGCCTGAAATCTCTCGCGAACCCGTTACTTTGGTTACTGCAGGTGGCCTTTCAAGGAAGTGGTGCGCGGTTTGGGATGAAACCCCAACGCTTACCGTTCTACGATTTCCAGCATTCTTCTCTAATAAGCAGAACTGCCTGAATAAGAATAAACATTTCATCAAATATTTTTCTTGTTTGAAAAAAATCTAATGAATAAACTTGCATGTAATTAGGATGGATTTTGTTAGTCTGTAAATCATTCACTTATTTTACAGCAGCAGTTCCACTTTATTAAGGTGCTTAGAAAACATTACATTCTGAATGATGAAACATGCTGTCATATACTGTGTAAAGCTATTTACATCCGCTTATTAAACAAACAAACAAACAAACAAACAAACACAAAATGACAGATTAGGAAATGAGGCTTTAACATTATATAGAATGCATAAACAATCCTAAGTATTGGCCCCCTTCATGATTTATTGTTATTCCTACCTGGCCCTATGTGAAAAAGTAACAGATGTGGAAGACGTGTTGCTAGTTATCACAAACACTTGATTGCAGTCGTTGCCTCCAAGGGTGCCACAACCAGTCGGCAATTACTTTTTCACATGGGTCCAGGCAGGTTTGGACAGCTTTTTTCCCTTAATAAATTTGTATTTACTCTGGTAATCTTGAATGTAATATTACAATTTGTTTGAAAATCTGAAACTTTTAATTGTGACAAATATGCAAAAAACAAAACAAAAAACAAACATCAACAACAAAAAACAGAAGGGGCAAAACATTTTTCACTGCACTGTTGGAGGTGGCAATACTTATGCAAGACATGTTGCCAGCATAAATGATTAAGTGTTTATGACAGTAATATTCGTGTCCTTGTTTCATGGCCTTGTCTGACATGTTGTGATTTACAATGCAATACTTTAAACAATTTGTACAGTAATTAATTCAGAATAGCCTTCATTATTTTATTTATAAAACGTTCATGGTGTAGAATTATATAATATAACTCATTATATTATGGTTAAAATAAATCAGTTTAGCAATTCCAGGCCACAGAAAAAATGAGATAAAAATAAGACATTTTTATCACCCATTAAGTTAAAGCCTACCTTTCACAAGATTAATCATTTGTGCTCTTATTTCTAGCCCAGGACCCTGAATAATCGATATCCACTGGCCTTATTGTACAAATCATTGAAACATTTTGGTCCAGAATGCCACCAGCCCTCAAGAAGACTTCAGAGAAAGACAGTCTGATTCACATTTCATCTCCACTTTTAACCCGAGACCCGGATTTCAGCAAAGAACTGGATCCTGAGATTAAAGTCACGGACGACAGCTATCCCAGGTCTTGGTTGAATCTCTCCTCCTTGTCTTTTCTAGACTCCTGTGGCATGAAAAGTTCTCTAGACTTACCAGATTTGCCTCTGGATCACAACTCAGAATTTTATAAAATTGACCTTCAGTCAAGTTTGGAATCTTTGCTCGGCTGTGCGTCCATGGACGAAAGTGTTACAGATTTTCCATTGCTTCAGGAACACTCCAGGTTCGAAGAACAACCAGTGGTGGAAGAGAAGTCTAGAAATGTTTCAAAAGAACATCAGGCAAACTTAAGGCAAACTTTGTCACCTCTGCAGTACGCTGAAAGAGAAAGCAAACTTCTTTCTTCAGCAAGATCAAGCAGAATCAGGAACAAGAGCCAGCGCGATGCTTTAACGCCAGCCTGGCACTTCGGATCTCACGTTTCAGCTCAGGAGGAAGTGGACGTTCGGAGAATGCGACTCGCTTCTCAACAACGTGCATTAGCAACACGTATTGATCAAGCAAAACTGAGGCTTCACGCACTGCTGGGTGAAAATACTGTGCAGGTCTTCAACAAGCAGTTAGAAGTGATGAGAAGGAAACTCTCAACGATGTCTACTAAACCGAAAACCGACCCTGGATCACTCAGTCCTGCAGAAAACAAATGCGCTAATGTTTCAGGGGTTCATGAAGAACCCGAAAGTATTCCCAATTACTTTACACAGAATACAGTTTTAAAGTTACGTGGTCCAGGAGTGGAGCAGGGAAGCCGTGTCCTCAGGGCTTCTTCTAAACGCTCATTGATGCAGAAAAACTCTGAGAGTGTGCAGTTTATGAAAGATGTGCAGAGTTTAACACGGTGTGGACATGCAGTACTTCATGTGGCACAGCAGGCTCTGGACTCAGATGCTACAGAAAGCAGCTCAGATGATGAATGGGAAGAAGCGACCCGAGGAAATAGATCCAGCTCAGGGTGAGTGTGACACAGAGGTGACTTTATCATATAGCTGTCTTCTACTGTAGTGCTGACATAAATTTTCATACTCTTTCAAGTTTTCAACATTTTATGTTTCACACTTCATCTCAAAATGGATTCAAATCTTTTCCAAATTTCCGAAAATGATGGAGGAATACTCAGATCCTTGCAAATGGGATATTGCAGTCTTTAGATGCTTTATTATAAGACTTGCACTTGAGCGTCAATGGTCAATTGACCTGCCAATGGTCCTCAAGATACTTCTTATTCAGAGTGCGTAACATTTGTATTTTATTTTTTCATGTGAGCAGTTGAGGGTTAAGGGCCTTGCTCAAGGGCCCAACAGGGACAACTTGGCAGTCGGGGGATTTGACCCTGGGACCTTCCGAACCATAGTCCAATGCAGTAACCACTTAACTTTCCCTCCTTCTACACATTGACTGGAATCCACCTGTGCCTAATTGAATTCATTGAACATAATTAGGAAAGGCACGCATCTGTCTATATAAGGTCTCACAGTAGATGTTAGACAGAAAACAGATCTATGAGTTCCCCCGTGGAAAGAAACTTGACAGAAGTCTCCCATCACACAAGCACTCCACCAATCAGGTCTACTATATATGGTAAAGTGGCCAACATCAAGAAAACAAATCAGTGGCTCTGTGAAAGTCCTAGAGTGGCCCAGGGAGGGTCCAGACCTGAACCTACTGTAGTAAAGCATATGTGGAGAGATCTGAAAATGTGCCAATACAACCTGGTTGATCTTAGATGATTCTGCAAGAAAGAATTGAAGATACTTTCAAAAGAAAGTCTGGTCAAGTTTATAGCATAATCCACAAGCAGACTTGAGGCTGCCAAAGGTCCTTCAACCAAGTCCTAAATTAACAAAACACTCCTGTTTCACTTTGTCAAGTGTTGATGAGAAAAATGATAAAGGATTTTAATTTGTGAAGTTTCCTGGCTTTGTTTGTCCTGTTTAGAGCTTCTTCCATTTGAGCTTTGGATGTCCCCAGCTTCTTCAGGTACCCCTGACCTATTTTGGTCACTGCAGTGATCAATGGCTTACTTACCTGATCACTGACTTTTCTCAGACTTGCTATTGTGCCATAATGATGCCCCAAAGAATGTTTAAGATTTTAGATCTATTTTAAAAAACCAGCCTTCCTGTATCCTTGTCCAGGACTTCCTGGACCTGTTTTAGTACCTTCTTCTTCTTCCTTGTTTTTTAACAGTGTTTGGAATCCAGTAAGTTTGCACTACCGCCACCTGTAGGTCTCACTCTCGCTCATCTTCCCGACCTTTTCCAGTCCAATCTACTAAAAAAAAGAAATAAACAAAGCGTTAAATGTTTCCGTCCTTCCCTGATCTTGTCTTGTTCTGTGTCTCCTAGTCCGCTTTTATTCACACACTCTATCGGCTCAACATTTTCCCTCTTAGTATCAATCTGCACCTTTGGTTGGAGTCCTTGGTTGTATCACTGCCACCTATTGATCTCACTCTCCCTCAACTTCCTGGTCCTTTCTTGAGCTTCATGCTGCTGTCTGTCCATGTCTGTTATTTAATAACCTCTAGGATCTTTCAGGGAGAGGTGTATTTATATTGAGATCATGTAATGTATTAACTACGCATAGTCAGACGTGTTTCAAGTAGCTTGATTAAGTCACATACTATACAGCTTCAAAGGGGTGAATACTTGTTTAATGCCCTGCATATGCAAGAGCTTCAGAGCCCTCAAGAGTCCTCAATCAGTGATGGTCCAGATAAATCACAGTGGTGGATTTCCTGTACTGTCAGAGCCTTAGTCATGTCCACAAAGTCTTGTAATTAGGGACTGTCATTCGTGTCAAGGCTGGTACTTGTGCAGGACCACGTACATATCAGTCTCCTGCGGATCAGAGAAGAAGGAAGGAGCTTTTAAGACTGAAATGCAGTAAGACCTAGTGGACAGTTAGGAACAAGAAAAGCTTATTTTGCCCTGAGCTGGGCTTCAACTGTCTGGAAATGCCAATGTAATGGCTTTAAGATCTCAGCAGGACAGATGTAGTCGAAATCTCCTTTTATTATTTCTAGTGAGTGAGGCCTTAGTTAGCTTTTACAGTATTGAAGTCTTTAAATGCGAATCAGCCCATTTCTATTAATTCCTATAGAGACAAGAGCCGTGCAAATTTAATCTACTATGCAAATCAGTTTTTAGTTCAGAATCGATTTACACATTTTAAGGTAGGCTCATAAATGTTAAATGTTCTTTAGCACAAAATGCAAAGCACTTCCATCTTCTGCAAATCCTCGCATTTTGAAAGAGTTTTGTTTCTTCATCTTTTGAGTTTATGAGCAGTTGGTGCAACAGCGCCACCTACTGGACTGAAGAATGGTGTAGTGTAAATATTTCGGATGCATCAGATTGATTTTTACGATTCAGACTCGTTACAGAACATTCTATTTGTTTTGCTAGCATTGAAGTTGAAGTTGAAGGCGGTAGACTTCGTTATTGACGGTCTGGCCCCTAAGGATGAATAATCGATGCACAATGGCACAAATATCGAAAAGGACGATGAGGATGCCTTTTTCGGTCATGGTGACGATGGGCTCTTTCACTGTGAAGATTGGTGGTTCGAGACACCCAAGTTTTGTCACTGGTAATGATCTGGCGGCGTTCTTACCAGACTCGTTCCTACTGCTCCCGTGTCAGCAGCCTGGGGGCGAAGTTGCCAGCAACACGGCACATGTTCAAATCACACGCGAGGATCGCCTGGACTGTTCCGTGTGATTCAGCGACAAACGTTTTGACACATCGAATGGCTGTGAAAATTTTCAGCAGGTTGAGCTCGTTGACGGTCTTCCTGATCTCTTGTCGTCTTTCAGTGATGTTCTTCCACTCGTGCCACTCAAAACACCTTAACCGATTCATTGCATCGCAGCAAACTTGCCGAATCATGTCAAACATCTCTGTGGCAGTTTTGCCCAGTTTCACGCAGAATTTTGTTTTTATAACTCTGCCCTTTTAAATGAACAAATAGCAGACATGGTAACGCACGTGATTAGAATAGCACCAGTTGCACAGCTCCCGATGTACACAGGACGATGGCTTTTGGTGCGATTATCTGTATAAAACTCGTCTCGTGACTTTTTGATACCACCTCATATCACCAGATACTAGATGTTGCTCTCTGAGCATTTTATACAAGCACTACCAAATAATCATGCTTTCAAACCTGATACTACCATCGCTAACAATCGCACTGAAACGAAAGTATATTATCATCTGAATCACATATAACACACAGGATAATCCACCTTCACACAACCTCTGGAAGAAAATGATGCAGCTATGAGATACCGCAGGATTCCTGTGTTATCTCCGGCACATCGTTGTGTTCATTTTTATGAGTAACAGCATCACACAGGAATATTGAACATGCTGAGACAAACGTGAAGATTTAGACTTTCAATTCCAGGCTAAAAAAGATAAGTCTGAAGTAAAAAACAAACAAACACAAATAAGGCTGAACATAAAAAGGTTAATCTTGTGAGCACATCTTGGTGAAGATTACTTGCAGGTTTGGATGGAATGCAGGAAGAGGAAGGTGTGTGTGTGTGTGTGTGTGTGTCTGTGTGTGTGTGGAGACCAGGAAGTAGACAGGATATCTTTTGTAATACCTCAGACTGAGCTCCTCAATAAAGAGAGAGAGAGAGAGAGAAAGGAATGGCAAAAGCCCATCACATAATGAGCTCCGGGAAAGAAAAAGTGTGTAGGAGTGTCTGTTTTTTTCCAAAGCTAAATCTAAACCATGATCTTGTGGGTAAATTGTTGCAGCCTTAACCTCATGCTGTGTCTAAAAGTCCTCAGAACGTCCTGCAACATTCTGACTTGGCCATACCTGGACATTGTCTCCATGACACTTTTGTCTTTTTGAAATTTAAGCCACAGGTTTATATTAACACTCTCATTCTAATGCATTTCATCTCTATAGTAACGACTCATTCCCCGGGCTCGTATAGCTGACGCTTCACAGGATCTAACACTGTTAAACAAAGAGGTACAGTCTGTGGTGTAGTGGTGCCTCGGCTATAAATATAAATTTATCCTTCTTTTTCTTTTTTAAGTGGCCTGTCTAGCAAAGGGAAGAAATGCCATGTGCTGTAAATAGTGAACTATAAGACAGTGACTCTTACAGATTTATTTTCCGCTGTTAAGGGGCAGTAGCGTAGCTGGGCTTTGCCTGACAAGTACTTCCATTGGGGTACTTGCCAATACTGAGTACTAGTTTCGCCAGAGCACAACTTGAACAGAACTTTTCCAGAATGTACCAAACCCCTTCTATACAGTAGCGACCGTCCAGTTTTGAGGTAAAGTGCTATTCAAAACACGAGTGGATGAGAGCAGCATCAGACTGAGAAATTTGTTAAGCACTTATTAAAGCTGAGAAAGGAAATCATTACAGCTGCTATAATGTACATTACTCAGCCTTGACACCTGCCTAATACCACCTGCCTAATATTTTGCAAGATTGGCGCTTCTACCTGTCGAGCCCAAGACCTCTGAAGGAGAGCCGTGGTGTACTCAGTCTGCAACAGAGTTTAGGTAGGTGGTATACATGAAGGTCAGGATCCAGAGTTTCCCAGCACGACGTTGAGCATCTAACCACCTTTCGCCGGCTCTCGCCTTCTTCCCATAGTGCACCATAGTGCCGTCTCTTCCCCATCTATAGCTCTCCACATGAGGCTCGAGAGGACACGATCCCATCACCGGCTCACCGCTTGTTCTGCCTTGGAGCATTTTTGGTAGAGACTAACCTAGGAACATACGGAATCCATAATTCGTTCTGAAATTAATACAAAATATAAAGTAAAAATAAAACAAATTAACCTTTGAAAAGAATTGTGGCTGGTGTGAGGGAGAGGAGAGAGAGAGAGAGAGAGCGAGGCGGAGGGGCAGGGGGTTTTGTGAAGTCCGACTTTTACTATCACTAACAGAAGGACTGCTGTCTGTTGGCTCACTGGAATCTTTTTCTTTTTGTGTGACTTTAACAAAGAACCTCTCTAACGACACTCGCTTTTGGCTCCTTTTGAGGATTTCACGGAAATGTGACGTCAAACAGATCGATCCCCCGCGCTGCTACTTTAAATCTTTATTTACGCGAGGGCCGTTGTTGCTGTACAGTTACTAAAGATCAGTCAATACGCTTTGACACAAACTTTTTTAAAACGTATGTCGTGATCAGGTGACGCTCGGCAGACAAAGCACATACATACTACTCGTCTTGCAAAAAACTCGCAGACGCAAAAGTTACTCGCAATCCAAGGTTTCACTGTAGTTGTCTAGACATCATGTCAGTTTGTCAAAGTTGCTGAGATTCTACGTTTCACGTTGGCCATTTTTTCTGCTCCCACCACAGCGAGAACTGAATGTTCACTTTCTGCCTAATCCAGTATAACCCACCCTTGACAGGTGCCAATGTAACGAGATGATCAGCGTAATTCACTTCACCTGCCAGTAATGTCACGACTGACCGTGACGCGTACGAGATAACAGGACTGACTTAATCATCTAAAGGACAAATCAGAACATTAATGGGTTCAATTTATGAGGTGGGTTTTAATCGTTAGCTAATGACGAGCGGTGTATATATATATATATATATATATATATATATATATATATATATAGTATATATGTATATATTATTTTATTATTTTATTCCTCCCTGTCGTGAGGTTGATGAGACATTAGAAAAGCAACAACTTCTAAGTGCTCTTCTAACACTTTGGCAGCAGTGTGTACGCCCAGAAAAACAGGGATCCGTCCCGAGAAGAAGAGTTTCTTACTCATGGAAAAATCCGAACAGTCACTTGTGCCATGCCCTTGGTTCAGCTTCTGTTTTACACGTTACACAATTTAACGTGGTTTAGGTGGTTGTGGGGAAAAAGGCACGCCAGTTCAGTGTGTGTTCATATGTTTGACAGAAATAAAAAGGAAAAAAAACATGACACACTGTAGGACTATCCCATAAAAGAGATGTGTGTGTTTCTGTGTGTATTTGTGTGTGTCTTTAGGCAATGACCTTGTGTCTCAGCAGGAGCAATCCTACCTCTCCTTTGAGTGTGTGTGTGTGTGTGTGTGTGTTTGTTTTCATTGCTGCTCCACTGCACTCTAACTATTTGTGGAATTTTCCCATTAGCTAGTCGGTCTGAAGAGAGACTTTAGTTGTTATATATTTACTGAGCAGGAAGAAAGGGTCAGAGGGTTCAGACAGAGTTAAGCACATTATATTCTGCCTTTGAGAGGCGAGATTGCTCAGCTTATCATCTCTAATTGTGTTCATCAAAAGTCGAATTTGATCAGTTCACGAATGTGCACACATTCCATTGAGAGTTCAGTTTATTATTATAATTTTTTTTCCCCTCAAAGTCATCACAAATGTATCTGTACCACATTGATAGCAAATTTGAATATCTTGATGGAGTATGTGTAAATTTAGGCATGATTAATATGAGTGTCATCAATAATTAAAGTGAATCCAGGACTGTGGTGGAGGTTGTATCGTTACACATCGTATTGTGTCACGAGTCATTGGTTGCTATTTCTTTCGTGTGACGCTCGTATCTAGAGGGACTTTGTGCCTTAAAATGAGGTTTACTGGCTTAATAACTAGAAGTACCGTCAATCAAACACTGTTTGTAAAGATTTATTTGTCTATTTAATCCCTGTGAGACAGTAGGACCGGTCGAGCAGTGCTGGAGGATCGGAGGGAACGTGCTGCGGTGCGAGGTGCGATTAGAGCTGAGATGTCGAGCTGTCTTGTTTTTAGCTTCGCAGGCAAGCATCAGTGTTTTGAATTTGATGCGTGCAGCTACAGGAAGGGAGCGGAGAAGTGGGGTGGTGTGGCGTTCTGGATCAGCTGCAGAAGGGGGAATGGTGCACAGAGGCAGACCTGCCAGAAGTGAGGTGCAGTAGTCCAGACTTGAAATAACAAAGGACTGAACAAGCACATGAGAGGCCTGTGTGGAGAGAAATGGACGAATTCTACAGACGAAGAAAGAACAAAACAAGATCGAGTAAGGTTAGCAATGTCAGGGGATAAGGACAGCTGATTGTCCAGAGTTACCCCAAGTTTGTGGGCAGTGACTGACAGGAGTTCGGTTTTAAGTTTAAGATTAAGTTTCAGCTGATGAACTTCCATCCAGGATGAAATGTCTGCCTGTCTGGCATCGTTATCAGCCCTTTTCTGTATTTCAGTAATTCTATCATCTTGTCCTGTATCTTGTCGAAGTCCCGCTGTGAATTTTGTGTAGTTGTAAGCATTATTTCTCTGCATATTGGTCCTGATTTTCTGACTCAGGCTTGTATAGTTTTGTTAACACTAGCATTTTGAAAAGTGATGTTGATGTCTTCAATAGCATTTCTTTTATTTGGTTGAATGATATGTTTCTAAACATTAATTTCTTGCATAGTATGAGTTTGATTTGCAGTAATAGGATTATTGTCGACATATAATGTAATTACAAGTTGTTGTGCAACTGGAGTAAAACGCTGCGCTCTCATTCCCTTCTGAATCAGTATATCTTCACTCAGCTGACAAGGCCGACGCCGTACACTGTGTGAATGCACATACGCCTCAACTGGCTTCAATTAGCGCTTGAACTTCTTGAACCTGGTTTGATCCATAACGCTAAATCAAGCAAGACTAATACAAATACAAATAAGCCTTACTTTCAATGACTTTCATGAGGCTTAGTGGAATACAAAGGTCTCCCAGGTCTCCTCAGGACAGTGGAAATTAACTAGTCATGTTGTCTCTCTCTCTCTCTCTCTCTCTCTCTCTCTCAGCTGTCTGGGATGTGAGTGGAGGTTTCAGAGTGATAGAGCGAAGCTTTCGGGTCAGTGGACTTGGCTGAAGCTCAGGCTATCTGAGCTGGATTTGCAGATTCAGCAGGTTTCCAAGCTCCATCAGCACCTTCACACCAACAAGGTAAAGAGCTAACACTTCTTCACTCCCAATTCTGTGTATCAAATAGGAAGAATTACAGTTTTAATATTAGATCATACAGTAGGCAGATTGTCGATTCTAGGTAGATTTGTTTTGATCTTCGATTTAATAGAATTCAGTAGCATTAATGTTGTTGTTTTTTCCTGGTTCTGAAGTAGTAAAAATGGCTACTATAATTAATCTTTTTTTTTTTTTTTTTTGCCAATTTTTTTGCCCTGCAAAAGTCCAGTGTGTGCCATACAGTATTTAATCAACTATGATAAACCCAAAAATAATAGAAGAAGAAGTGATAATCTCATAAAATGACAGTATTCTACAAATGATCTAAATTTGTATTTTTTGCAAAGGTCGTGGTATATTTCTCAATAATCTGTCAATTTTACATCATTAAATGATTATACGTTTGCCTAAATCATTTTCAGAAGCATCAATTCAGAATTGAATCACACCACAAAAGAACGTTCAAACCGCACAGCTCTGTTTAATATGGTGTGATTTAAAGCCAGCATTCATGTGCACTTAGTAAATTTGTCTGTGTAATGGTACAGTAGTAGACTTTACAGACCTTTTTAGTAATAAAATATACAAATTGCTTCGCTGCTGCAAGAGAGTAGATTGGACACTCTAAGGAAAAGCAGTGGAGAAAAATGAAACATGCAAACACATGCAATTTAACACGGAGTTACAGAATGGTAAAACTTACAAAAACTTGTAAGCTTGTAAGGTGAGAGCAAAGCATAGACACCTGATGACACCTGATGACCTCTGCAGCCCATTTCTCTAGGGCTAACAAAATAAGAAACAATGCAATTTGTGGTCTATTTCTTGTGTCGTACAATGTTATACCTACAGGAATTCCTTAAAAAAAATGACCTGATCCTAAAAATCTTCCCATCTTCTCACAAAAATAACAGTTATAATTAACATCTCTCTTTATTAAAGCCAGATGACTTTAAGGGATGAACCAAAACCTCATTATTGTTCTTCTAAAAGAGGAGTAACAGCAGTGTGTGTCTCTAACACTACTCCTTCTCCACACAATTATAAAAATGTCCTAAAGTTAAGACAGTAAAACGGAGGCTCATCCCTAACATTCCATGTTATCTTGTTTTCTCCGTAACAAAATGGAAATGTTTCTCATTGGAAATGTTTGCTTTTAAATAATTTCTTCGATATTAATTGTACAATACCTCAGTTGTGAAGAATTGACCTCGCTAGCTAGCTACCCTTTGCTATTCCCTCCGAAATGCCACCACGATATCCTTTGCCCTTTGTCGCAGACAGGTGTCGTTTTGGCCGAGGCTCAACCTTTGACCGACCTGCAGATCCAGCAGACTCTTCTGACTGAGACGGCCGATTTGATGTTAACGGCGCATCACCCGCAGGATCTCAACTCCGAGCTCGACACAGAGCCCAGCAGCCCCACTCGACTCCTCTGGAACATCGAGAGACAGGTGAGGTTATTGATTCGGGGTTTAATATTTAAATAAAAAAACAGTTTAAAATATTCAAATATTCTGTTTTAAGGAGAAATTGAAGAAGTGTCCTTGTGAATTTGTTGGCGTGGCCTATTTACCCAGGAATCAACCATCTTGTGAAATGAACTTACTGACAGTGGCCCTAAACCTTAAAATTACACATGAGGCATGGGCTAGTAATACATTCCTTACATAACATACTGGCCAAGTGGACACTACAGTGTGCTGCTTAGTTTTATATTTTGTTTGCCTGGAAATCTAATTCATGAGGCTAAAACTCAGATAATATAAGTTAATATTATATATCCAATTAGTTAGGTCGTTAAGCGCTTTTAATACAAGCTGTGTCATGTTTGTGACCCCAACAAAAGGATATCAAGTCATTAGCAATAGCCTAAGATTTTCTTCTTACATTCCCAAAAATGTGATTTTAACAAGTGAAATATGTTTTAATCTGGCCAAACCTATGTATAATTTCTTAAAATAAGTTTACAACAAAACAAAAACAAAGATTTTTTTAGAACAATTTTTTTTTCTGCTTAAAATTGAAGGAAAATTTGATTGGACATAAGCTTAATAAACTTAAGCTTTATTAGATTAGCTGGGTGACATTTACTGTATCTTACGATACATTAAGTCATGTTCATATGGAAGATACACAGTGGAAGCAAGTTTAGATATGACTATGTACTCACGCATTAAAAAAACATGAAATCCTTTAGCTAATAACAGGTGCTGTGTGGAAGGGAGGTGATCATTAATAAATGAAAACTTAAAGACGAGCGAGCAGTGTGCAGACAGATGGCCTGATACATTAATGTATGTTTGTGTAATGCACTGTACAAAAAAAATACTGCTTTGGCTTGTTTTCCTTTTTGCAAGTAGTTTGAGTTATTACTTTAAAAAAAAACATGCCAAACGACCTTTGGGTTTCCTCCCAAGGACATTGGGTGAAAAACATTTGTCTAAACTATATAAATGTGTGTGTGCACTTAAAGTGCCATGGGATAAGCTCCAGGCACCGAATATACAGTCGATACAGGTTGGATAGATGGATGGATGGATAAATGAATGGATGAATGGATGGATGGATGGATGGATGAATGGATGGATGAATGGATGGATGAATGGATGAATGGGTGGATGGATGGATGAATGGGTGGATGGATGGATGGCGGGATGCATGGGTGGATGGATAAATGGGTGGATGGATGGCGGGATGCATGGGTGGATGGATGAATGGGTGGATGAATGGGTGGATGGATGGCGGGATGCATGGGTGGATGGATGAATGGATGCATGGGTGGATGGATAAATGGATGGATGAATGGGTGGATGGATAAATGGATGGATGAATGGGTGGATGGATGGCGGGATGCATGGGTGGATGGATGAATGGGTGGATGGATAGATGAATGGATGCATGGGTGGATGGATAAATGGATGGATGCATGGATAGAAGGGTGGATGGATGGATGGGTGGATGAATATATGGATGAATGAATGGGTGGATAGATGGATGCATGGGTGGATGGATAAATGGATGGATGAATGGGTGGATGGATGGATGGATGGATGCATGGATAAATGGATGCATAATGAATGAATGAATGGATGGATGGATGGATGGATAAATGGATGGATGGATAGATGGATGGATGGGTGGATGGATGGATGTTCAACTTAGCAGACAAATGTATGTCTAATATCAGTAAGTGGTGCATATCTTGAACTTAACTTACAAATGCCAAACTTTCCTCCAAAAGAAGAAACCAAACAAAAGATTAAACATTTTTGTTTGTGTTTTCTATGAGAGGGATGAACGATAAATGTAAATTCTTTTAAATGTTTGATTCATTTCATCTCCCTTCCATGCTGGTATTACTCATTACACTCATATCTGCACCTGTGTTTTATTGCAAGAAATGTTATAAACGATAAAAGAAATAGTTTTTATCAGTGTCTTTTTTTTGTTTTTCACTGAACCTTGTGTGTGTTTGTGTGCAGAGCGCCCAGCTGAGTCAGATAGTGAACAGTCTGATGGCTCCTCTGAGTGACTCGCCCTTACCCTGTCCTGTAGCTAAAAGAGACAGCAGGTGCTGGAGAGGCTCAAGAAAAAGACTCTTTAACAGGTCAGGACTACATTCTGCTCTCTTTATGTCTCAGCATGTTGCAGGTTTCACACACAGGTTTTAACAGATCTTTAAGTCAAGGACAGATGAGGGTCAATTTTAGTATTAATAATAGTGTTGGTTGAGTTTTAATTACAAAACTAAATCAAACTCATGCTTTAAGTGTGTTTTTGTAATTGGCCATTGCAGCACCTTTAAACAAGGAAAAAACGTGGAGTTTTGTTGCACAGAGAATCTGTTTAATGACATAGTTTGCCAAAGAGGCAGCACTGTGGGTTCGCACCTCCAGGGTTGAGGGTTCGAATCCCGCCCAAGTCATTGTGCATGAAGTTTCCATGTTTTCTATGTGCTTGATGTTTTTTTCCAAATTCCCTGTGTCTGAGCGTGTGTGCTTGTGTTCTGAGATGGACTGGCACCCCGTCCAGTGTACCTCACCTTGAACTCTGAGTCCACTGGTCCAGGCTTCTTGCAAGCTTGCAAAAGATAAGCAGGGTAGAGAATGAATGAGTGAATGAGTTTGTTGAACATTGTGAGACAATGCAGAAGAAAAACTTCATTTTGTAGCATCATCAGCCTCCTGCTCAACAGATGATTCCTGCAGGCCATTATTATTATTATCATATGGCGGTTTTGCTTTCTGTCCAGCATACACAAAGTTCCTCTACGAGTTGCTTATCTGAGAGTGCCTTGACTTTCACAGTTCACTTTAAATTTATTAATGACCTCATGGACATTTTTCAGTTCTTCAGTCAGCTGCTTCAGATTAGCTCATGTTATTTGAGTGACCAAGCTTCCATTACTTAGTCCTGTCTCATACATTTCATATTTTTTAAATATTAAATACAAACTCAATGATAGGACAAATACTGCTACTGTTAATAATAATAATAATAGTAGTAAAAACTGTTAAATAAGGAATAAGGAGATGTCAGGTGTCATGTTGTCTTTCGGTTCTAGTCAGAAGGGTTATTTGTGTCTGAAACACTCGTGTTTAGTGTTTAGTCATGAAGGTGTGTGTCACAGTTTCGTCCATGACGTGCGCGCTCCCTAACATTTCGCTCCTCGCTCACACTGGAAAAACCGAAACTAACTTGGTCATTCTTCACTCCGGGCACCCCAATGAGCAGGAATGTGAGGGGGCGAGGCTGAAGGATACGACACAGCTGGTGGCACATCTTTATTTAAGGCCTTTGATTCTCTGTTTCCAGATAAAAGTCGTTGAGAGTGCCTGTTCAGGGGCTTGGACAGACAGACAGGTACATAGATAGATAAATAGACAGATACTTTATTGACCCTGTGTTTTACACCACTGGGCAGCTTGTGAATGGTCACCAGAACTGTGATTGGCCCTTTTGGCCTTCAGGATGAACTTGATCAGATGATCAGATTGAATGAAAGGGAATTCCATGTGTGCTGATAATAGACCGTAACAGTACTGGGACATTTTCCTATAGGTATCAAACTGTATTACAGGTGTTCTCATAACTGCCTGTTTGAAAACAACTTTCCATTTAACGCTATTCGGGATTCGCCCCGTAACCTGGACGTTTACGAATCTGATATTCTAAAGTGGAATAAGTGGAAATATAAAGAGAAACTTACAGGACTGTCCACCATGGTTTATTCTCCTCACCTTTTGGCTAAACAGTACCGGAAAGAATTTAGAATTTGTGATTTGCCAGTGATGTACACAGTTAATAAGCATATCATAATCTGTTGATTAATAAATGGTGTTTGTGGAGCTGTTGTATAAAAGCAATATCACACTCAAAGTCATGTTGTTGTTATAAGATAAGATATACTGTACCTGTACCTTTATTCGTCCCACAGCAGGGAAATCTTTTTGCTACATTAGTGAAGAAGAAAAAAATTTACATTACAGTGCATAAATACAAAAGAAGAAAAAAAAAATATATATATATATATATGTCAGCATGGCGATGTGTTCGTAGGCACGAGGGTGCAGCTCTTGTGATCTTCATCTCACCAGCACTCCCTCACATGTGATACTGCTTAGTTATATAAACACGATTTTTGATAAAGACATCGCCTCGTGTCTGTGTGTCTGTGATGCTCCCCGAGTCAAAATCTTACAGTGTGATATTCAGATAAGGAATTCCTCGAGTTCAGGGAACTGAATGTTCTCCTGTCCCGCCATAGCTGAATATAAACATGTGCTCTGAACACAGGAAGTGTGGCAGCTGTAGCTCAGCTGAAGATCTGGGACAGTAGAGGAGACACGGTGTATAACGTAGACAGCGTTTAACTGTTTTATAAGTGAAATAATCAGCAACAGGTTGGTGTGATGTAACCTGATCCAAAGCGCCACAGATTAGACTTTTCCTACAGCACATCCCGAGGTCTTTTATTCTTTAGAGTGCAGTGATTTTCCAATGATGTATAGTATTTTTGTTTATTTGAAGAATGACATCATACTTATACAATTCTTTATGTTTTAATCCTATTCTTATTAGTTTATGACCTCATACGTTAACAGCTGAAGACGCCTTTTCTATTAGTATTCACAGTCACAGGCTAACTGGAGGCATAATAACTCCCTGAACAAGTAAACTAATCGGCTAATACGTTTTATCAGGTTGTATTTTACCATTGGATGAAATGTTTCCTTATTCTTTTTAAGGTAATAAGACAAAACTTGTTTTGTGATGACTTGGTGGAAACAGAAACTGGACGCTCCTTCAAGACTATAATCTTTTATTCATTCAGTAATGATAAATATTCTAATCACTTTTTTTTAGTAACACATTTTGCAGATTTGTGATTGACTGTATCTCTCTCTTCCTCACGTAGCGCTGAGACAGACGTGTTCCTGCACACCAGCTCCACGTGTACAAGAAAGGCAGGCGAGAAGAAGAGGAGGCGCGTGTGTTGCCAAGGTCAGCTCCCGTCTCAGGTAGACGTCACTCCTGGGTGTGCACGGACACGCCCTTTGCTGACCTATCACAAACCCCGCCTCTTCGCCATGGACCAATCGGCAGTCACACAGCAGGTCAAGCAGATGTTCTCTCTCTATGTGTGTTAGTATTTATGCACCAGTATCTAGAAGGCTTAGTGAAATTAATTTTATCATTAATCTAAATCTTAGAGGTTGAATACACGTAGAGAGAAGTCTGAACGTAGAGGAAGTCTTGCGGAAGTGTTAGACAGCGTAAAATGAATGTTAATATGAAATCTTACAATATACAGTTTCCTGTTTTCTCGTTCCTCATTCCTGGATTTGATATTTTTGTTTCTTTTCCCTGGACCTACAAGGTTGGTGGTTTTTTTGTTTGTATTTGTACCCATCGGCAGATTTTTTTCTGCAGCAACATGACACATTTAAAGAAAAAGAATAAAACATGACAAACATTAAAAGAAAAAAATGCATGTGCAGCATTTATGAAGCCTGATATTGAAATGGTGTGGGTCGTCATTTACAATGAAAATTGGTAGACGTTTTAACTGATTCAAGTACAAGAACGCTGGATAAAGCTATGGCTGACCAATCAGCTGTCTCGACCATTTCACAATTCATAATCATTATAGCTTGATTGATGTAAAAATAGGACAATTTCCTTAAACAGTACAAGCGCTCATGACACTTCTTACATACAATTTGTTTAAAGTTCAATTTTGAATCAATAATTGTTCTGAAGTATTTATAAGACCGCACATTAATTAGAGTAACTTTTTTGCATGTGGTTTCCTCCTAAGGTCAAAAAGCATATCTGTAGTCTTGGATATGTTTAGCTGGAGACAAGACTCATAATATCACTATAAAATCTCCAATAACCGGGTCTTTTCCGGTTTCCTCATTTTCATATAGCAGGCTAACACCACCAGAATCATCTGCATACTTAAGAACTTTCCTGCCGTCATATCTATGATGAATGTAGAGGACGAATAATAAAGGTGACAGCACACACCCCTGAGGGGAGCTTTGTTTTGACACAGCTTGCTGGCCTCTTCAAATGTGGCAAGCTTTATATTCCTACGAAATTCTTGCACTGCGCCAGAATCTGTCAACGTTGGTCTCATATACTATATTAGTATCACGCTAGCAACACCATTAGCGTTGTTTTTAGCATGATGCTAACATGATTAGTATGTCACTAGAACAATGCTAACATTCTAACATGATGCTAACAATATTATTAGCATGATGGTAAGATGATTACCATGTTGCTAGCATGATTAGTATGCTGCTAGCAACATCATTAGCATGACGTTAACATGATTAGAATGTAGCTAGCATGATGGTAACTTGATTAGCATGTTGCTAGCATGACTACCATGATTAGCATGTTCCTAGCATGACTCTAACATGATGGGTAATGTAATTAGCATTGCTTTCATGAGTCAAAAAATGAAACTGAGATGTCTATTCAATGTTCTGATGCAGAGATGAATGTCTTGGAAAATAGGTTGCTAGGGTATTCTGTTTTGTTGCTAGGGAGTGGCTTGTCGCTTGCTAATTAAGAAATCAAAGACATCTGTCAACTATGAATGATATAAACCAATCCCCATGTCTCTATGATATATTGTTGTGAAGATAACCCTCCTTTGTTTGAGTTGCTAGGGTGCTCTAAATGGTTGCTAGGGGCGTGGCTTATGAGCATCATAATAAACACGAAAAACTGACTGGTTGCCTGAGTTAAATGAGCCCTCCCCCATGTCACAGTTAGGTTCAGTTTCAAAATTCCAATGGAAGTTACCATTATATGTTAATTGCCCCCTGGTGGGGCAGTTTACCGCCGACCCATTAGAAAAGTCATATCAAGCACCCCATTCCCAAATAAGCCAAATGATATGACACCTCTTTCATGTGTCTACGACAAACGCAACGGGAGTGGTTACGTGCCAATGTCCGGACAAATTTGGGCACCTGTTGCGCCCCGGGGGTAAAACTTCTGACACAGCTTGCAAGCCTCTTTACATGTGGTAAATTTGAGATTTCTACGAAATTCTTGCTCTGCCCTACAATCCGTCAAAGTTGGTCTCAATGTCTATAGGACTTTTTGGGGCGGTTAATTGCCCCATGCCCCACCCCTGGACAAACAAACTGGACTCATTTTAATTTTAAAACATCTCCTGTTATACTGAACTTCCAGTCTTACACATTATTATGCTGAGCAATTCCTGCTATCTGTTATCACCCAGATGAGGATGGGTTCCCTGTTGAGTCTGGTTCCTCTCAAGGTTTCTTCCTATTACCATCTCAGGGAGTTTTTCCTTGCCACCGTCGCCCTCGGCTTGCTCATCAGGGACAATCTTATCATTTTGATTCATATACATTGCATAAAAACTTACTTCTTTTTTTTGTGTAAAGCTGCTTTGCGACAATGTCAATTGTTAAACGCGCTATATAAATAAAATTGACTTGACTTGACTTGACCCTTAGAAACTGAATAAGCAGCACGATTTAACACCTCGTTCATGGGTCTACGACAAACTGTACAGGACTAGTTACGCGGCAAACTTTTTCATGGAAGAAGAAAAATAATAAGCCTGTGAGATAATAATAGTAGCGCTTCGCTTCACAAGCACCACTAATTATAATTAATTAATTAAAGAATAAAATGAAGCGCAGGTCTCAGTTCTTTTGCACAAGATTTAAGATCTTTTGTTTATTTTCATTATAAGGAACTCACTCATTCATCATCTATACCGCTTAATCCTGTATCGCAGGGCACAGACACACACATACGCTCACTCAGGAAACCCACCAAGCACGGGGAGAACAAGCAAACTCCATGCACACAGAGACGGGAATCGAGCCTGGCCGGGGATCGAACCCGGACCCTGGAGGAGCAAGGCGACAGTGCTAACCGCTACACCACCGTGCCACCCATTATGAGGAACTAAAACACTTATTTGGTTAATGTAAAATTGCTGATTGTCTTTGCATTCATGATTCTCTGACTCTCAGAGTTTCTTCACTGAAATAACCGACAAAACAATTAAGATCATTAGCAAGTTCAATATCTATGTTTTGGCATAAAGCTGCACTCTGTTGTTTCTGATGTCTTTCTCTCTCTCTCTCTGTCTTTCAACAGGGAGCAGACTTCTCAGCCTACCGGTGCTCGAGATCTGTTTCTTGTGATCAGAAGAGTGTGTGTTCAGGACCAGATTATTCCAACAGCACTAACAGTACAGCCAACGCAATTAATAGTTTTTTTTGTGTGTGTGTGTGTGTGTGTGTGTGTGTGTGTATGTGTGTGTATGAGAGAGAGAGTTTGATTTATGCTCAGATTACAGTAGTTGTGTTGCAACTTGTTTTACAAGATTTATTTACATATATTTAGCATTCACGGCACAACAAATAATATTTCCTTAAAAAAAAAAAACATAAAAATAAAACTGGTTGATTCCTGCAGATTATCTTTATAGTAAAGCTTGTTACACTTAAACATAATGCTGATAAATGCACATATTAAAGTGGTCTTGTACAGGCGTAGAGTAACTGGAATGCAGAGTAGATGGAAATTCACAGGCACTCGAGCCCCCATGTGGTCACGTGACAATCATCAGACACTGGAGCCGAATCGTCGGAAACCATCAGCCTGACATTGTAAGGACGGCACTTTAAGTAGATGATGAGCAGCACGACAGACCCAAAAGCGATGAAGCCACTCAGCCGAGTCGGAAAAACGCCTTCAAGATGATTACATTTACATTTAGCCATTAATCTGATGGCGTAGTATATGCAGAACCAAATGTGCAAATGATGTGAAAATACAATGATAGCATGAGTAATGGGGATCCAGTAGGTCAAAGATTATATGCTAAAGGGGAAATAATTAGAGTAAAAATGAACAAAGGCAGAATGAGGTCCTGGGAGACTGATTAATGAATAAACCTTGCTGTAGGGAACGTTATCCTAGTTAACTAGAAAAGACTATTTAAATGCAAACACTGTGACGCCCCGGTATTGCTAATGTGTGGAGCATAAACCCGTTTTGTTGAGGTCCGAAATGAAAACACCTGTTTGAACATTAATAATCCTCTGGCAGGGTGAAATTTTCCGTAGACTTTGAGCCAAAAAATGTGCTTATGCAACTATGAAACTATGCTGTAATGCAGAGAGAAAAGCAAAACAGCATTTTTCCAGCTTTACGCACAGCTCCTGTCTCACTTCTAATAACCCAGATGTGCACTATTATTATTGCCATAATATTTCAACAGAAACCAGTACAATACTACAGAATTCATTATTTTATCAGTAACTATGAATACTGGGGTTCCAAGAACTTATGTGTCAATATAGTCATCAGCTTTATACATGCTTACTGTAACATTTGGACATACCACATGTATATAAATCTTACTATATATTACAGAATATTACAACCACTACTTTTATAACAGAACTTTCTGCTCGTGTCTCTATTGAGTCTTTGCTCTTTTCGTCCTGTTCCACAGGGAGCTCAGCTTTCTTCAAACAGGACTGGCTCCAATCGTCTCGAACCGGCAGTCTTCTCTCACCCGGGCTCAACCCTGCAGGGAAACACACACCCTCCATATTCAGTAAGGAACAGAAAATTAAAGCAAACTAAAGAACACTTGGTCATTAATTCAATTTAAAGATGATTCTCTCCCCTAAAAGTAAAGAGAGAATTCACTGAGAGAAAATACCCATTTCCAAAAAAAACAAAAAAAAGTGATCAGTACAAATCTGTTTCAGTACCGTTTCTGTTTTCCGTCTAAGCCAGAGTTAATTTCCTGTGACATGCAATTGAACAAATAAAAACTGGGAAAAATAAAAAATTCTATAGCTACCAAATGCAGGTAGTCCCCTACTTACGAACAAGTTCAGTTCCGGGAGCACATTTGTAAGTCGGATTTGTTCCTAAATCAGACAAAGTGAGTCTTATACGCCTTTGACACAAATGTACAATATAAAGCATACCAATCCACTTGACTAAATCTTTTCCCCTTGTGGTCACACCATGTGGTCACAATCCGTAATCGCACCTAAGGAAATTAATCTCACAGTGAAATGTGAAATGTAACAGTGGTTTTAAATCGCGAGGGGAATCTCGGACGCCATTTTGTCTCAGAGCTGTTTTCCACTGTATTGGACTGTGAACTCTGTTGTGTTGAGGATTTTCCGAAATTAGGATTATTTACCATCAGGACAGATTTACAGGACAGACATTTTCTATCATCGTGGTCCCGGACTGATTCACTGAAACCAGTGAGACCGACTCATTCCTCTCGCACCCCCGTTTTTCTCAAAGATGTTGGGGTTTCAGCAGTGAATCAGATAGAATTTTATCTGTGTGACCTGGCAACCCTGTTGAGCACCGAGTATTACTGTATTAGAGCAAGAGTATGAGCAAGCGAAAAATGTTTTTTGCTCAGGAATGAGACCTCAGTATGAAGCATCAGTAAATCTCGATTATGCGCTACAATGGTTAAGCGTTTACAGTCGAACCCTAGGGAGAGACCTGTGTAGCTCACGGATCAACTTCTTCTTTGTCTTTTCGTTCGTTCCCTTTCAGCGAATCATCTGCCTCCATCTAACTCTATCCTCTGTATCATCTTTTCTTACCCCAACTAACTTCATGTCCTCTCTCACTAGCGAGTACAGCTAGCACAATGAGACACTGCATCTGCAAATAAATAAACTAAACTACAGTAGTGTACAGGACCGTTGTGTCTCAAATTACATCCTTATGTATTGTTTCATATTATAGCAAGCACTTGAGATTAAAAACAAGAAAAGTAAAATCTTCCTAAAGATTTGTTTTATGGGTGGTTTTGTGTGTTTTTTTAATTTTATTTATTATTCAACACTTTTAAATGTGATCATGAAGTAATCATGAAGACAGCAGAAAGTTTGAAACAGAACCCAAGCTTAGCTGTGTGTTTAATATCGGATGTTTTAGCTAAATCTGCATGAGATAACCAATGCAATGTGAGAAAAAATGCAGCAGACATTTTCATGCATCAAGTATAACTTGGTTCTTAACTTTGTTTATAAAACATATACATTTGCTAGAGTTTCTTGAGCTTTGGTCCTGCCTTTTAATTTTCACCCCTGAGTTCATACAGTGCTCATTTTCTAGCTAATATACAGAACAGGACTCTGGGAAATGCGTCTGGGAAATGCGCAGGCCCGGTGAGCAGTAGGAGCAGCTCACCGGGTTCCATCCACCTCTCCGCTACTTTGACCAACCTTTCCTGTCTCACGGTACGAGCACGCCTCCAGTTTGGCCACAAAAAAGTACTGCGTTCATCGACTCCGGTGCCGCGGTAACTTTATTGACTCTTCTTGCGCCAAAAAACTGGGGGTAAAAATCGAGGCGTTATCCCAGCCCGTAAACATCACCTCTGTTGACGGTCGGCCCCTTTCTTCCAGCCCTATCATCTCTCAAACACAGCCCAACACCCTCATCATCAACCAACATGAAGAACAGATTCAATTCTACATCACCTCCATCTCATCTCCTCCCATCATCCTCGGTCACCCGTGGTTATTGCAGCATGACCCACTCATATCTTGGACACAGAACCGGATTCTACAATGGGGGCTGACCTGCACCGAACTCTGCCTACGGGCCCGGGCTGGGACGCGTTCTAGGGAGCCCGAGGTCCCCGAAGTCGACACCACCAGCATCCCGACGCCTTACCAGGACCTGGCTGAAGTGTTTTGTAAAAGACGAGCCACCCACCTACCTCCTCATCGCCCCTATGACTTGGTAATTGACCTTCAGCCGGGTTCCGTCCCGCCCCGCGAGATGCAGGCGATGGAGGAGTATGTTTCCAGCGCTCTTCACCAAGGTACCATCCAGCCCTCCTCCTCACCTGCTGCCGCGGGGTTTTTCTTTGTAAAGAAAAAAGGCGGTGACTTACGTCCATGTGTCGATTATCGGGGGCTCAACGATATCACCATCAAGAACCATTTTTACTAAGTTGGACCTCCGGAGCGCCTACAACTTGGTGCGCATTAGAGAGGGTGATGAGTGCCTTCATCACCCCCACAGGACACTATGAAAGCCTGGTCATCCCTTTTGGACTCTGTAACGCACCTGCTGCATTCCAACAATTGATCAATGATGTTCTCAGAGACATGCTAGGCCGCTGGGTGTTCGTCTACCTAGACGACATCCTCATTTACTCCCGGACTGTTGACGAACACCTCAACCTCAACCCTACTGCCATTTTCGCTTTCCACGAGCTTTGCCGCCGTTTCACCTCTGCTCCTATCCTTCTCCACCCCGATGCAGACAAGCCATTCGTTGTGGAGGTGGACGCTTCAGATGTGGGTGCCGGGGCCGTTCTCTCCCAACGAGGTCCAGACCAGAAGCTGAACCCTTGCAGTTTCTTCTCCAAAAATTTGACCCCACTCAGCAGCGATATGGGGTAGGGGACCACGAGCTGTTGGCCATAAAGTGGGCCTTGGAGGAATGGCGACACTGGCTCCAGGGCGCCAGAGAGCCGTTCATCGTCTGGACCGACCACCAGAATCTAATCACCATCCGAAAAATTAAACAGCTGAATCCTAGACAGGTGCGGTGGGCCTTATTTTTTGAGAGTTATAACTTCCATCTGTCATACTGCCTGGGGTCCAAGAACACCAAGGCCGACGCCCTCTCCCGACAGAATGAGGAAGACTTTCCCCGGACGGAGCCCGCGCCTGTCCTACCATCCACCAAGATCATCGTTGGGATCTGGAGATGAGGGTACGCCAGGCACAGGCTGCGGAGACCGAACCGGCAGGTGTGCCACCTGGTCGACTCTATGTACCCGACACCATCAGGACGGAGGTCATCCAATGGGGACATTCCTCCCTTCTCGCTGGACACCCCGGAACGCGTCGCACCCTCCAGTTCATCCAGCGCGCCTTCTGGTGGCCCACCATGACCAAGGATGTGCACGAGTTTGTCCAGGCGTGCCCAGTGTGCACCAGGGCCAAGGATGTAAATCAACCATCTCCAGGCGAGCTTCAACCACTTCCTGTTCCCCGTCGGCCCTGGACTCACATTGCCGTCGACTTCATCACGGGCCTGCCGGTTTCCGAAGGAAAGAACACCATCCTCACCACCGTCGACCGGTTCTCCAAAGCTGTGCACCTGGTGGCCCTCCCTGTCCTCCCGTCAGCTAAGAAAACAGCCGAGCTGATATTAGAACATGTAGTCCGCTTGCATGGGTTCCCAAGGGACATCGTCTCAGACAGGGGGCCTCAGTTCACCTCACGGTTCTGGAAGGCCTTCTGCCGTCTGATCTATTCCACCTGCAGTCTGTCCTCCGGCTACCACCCACAGACTAACGGTCAGACGGAACGGACCAACCAGCAACTGGAGCGCTACTTGAGGTGCTTTGTCGCCGACCGTCAGTGCTCCTGGGCTCGCTACCTCATCTGAGCGGAACTATCCCACAACCTACATGTATCATCCGCCACCGGCTTAAGCCCATTTGAGGCATGCTACGGTTTCCAGCCTCTGATGTTCGACCACCAAGAACCGGAGGTTGAAGTACCGTCGGCCCAACAGTTGGTTCGTCAGTGTCGACGGCTATGGAATCAAGCAAACCTTGCCATTCAGCGCTCCAACACCCGCTACATCACTCAGCACCGCCGTCGACACCCACCGGGGCGATTGTACCACGTAGGTGACAAAGTATGGCTGTCCACAAAAAATTTACATCTGCAGATAGAATCCAGAAAATTATCACCTCGATTCATCGGTCCATACCGCATCACCCTCCGAATTAACCCCGTCACCTACCGGCTCCAGCTGCCTGCGGTGCTCCGGATCCACCCAGTATTCCATATTTCCCAGCTCAAACCCTTCACCACTTCACCTATAGTGCTCGCGCTACTTCCGCGTTTGGGTTTACAATCCACGCTAAAGGGCTAACTGCTAGTCTTCTGGTCCGTCTCCGTTTGTGTATGACAGACCTATGGCTTAGGCGAGAGGGGGGGCAAGCAAACGTCATATATTTTGCCTTAAGAATGACAGAACATTGTGTACTGTACATTACAGGGGTCAACAAGGGCTGAATATATATTTTTCTTATTATTATCACTTTTAAAATTACAAGTGAAGCGAGAACAGTAATTGTGCTGAATACAAATTATATGATATTGATCTCTCAGTAAATAGAATTTATCAGGATTTGTTTATACGTGTAGAGTAGGATAAGTGTGACTCTTAAAGTGTGTTAAGGTCAAGATGAACCAAGTGTTTAGTTAATGCAGGGTTTTCAGATGCGAGTTGATTTCACAGCTGTTCTATTTGGACTGGCACCAAGAACGCACTTGTTTCTCTCTCTCTCTCCTTCTCTGTCTCAGTTAAACACACACACACACACTCACTGAGTCATTCACCCACTCTGATCATTAATCAGTAATCACTGCCTGAGGAAAATGCTTGATGTTTGGCATCAAGTGGCGCATATGCACATCCAGTGAGCATTAACTGACTAGGAACATTTCTGGACATTAATTACTAAATCAGAAAAAAAAAAAAATTCAATAGTCAATAGTCCCTAGTTAGCCCTAATTATACCTTAGAAGATGTGTAGAAGATGTTTCAAGTTCTTTAATGAAAATGTTCTTCTTTTTAATGATATCCGTAATGTACGGTGGCCGAGAAGTGCAAAACAAGTTAACAAAACGAAAACAAAATAACAAATTAAAAACCACAATATCAAAACCAAAACCAAAATAACAAAACCCAAAACTAAATAAAACATTCAAAAACAAAATAACAAAACCCAAATCAAAATAACAAATTCAAAAACAAAATAACAAAACCCAAAACAAAATAACAAAACCCAAAACTAATTTCTTATTTTGTTTTGCCGTTTGTTAATTTGTTTTCGGTTTTGCTATTTTGATTTTAAGTTTGTTATTTTGTTGTGGGTTTTGTTCATTTGTTTTGCCACTTCACGGCCACCGTAGTAATGTACAATATAAAAGCTTTTCAAATTTAAAATCAATTCCGTTTCTTTCTTTTTGTATAAAAACGCAGCTTGTCATGTTACAGAGATCTCCCAAAAGCAGACACTCCTCCATCTTATGGAGGAAAGCGTACAAAGATCTGACTCTGCATATTTCTTTTTTTTTTTTTTAAACGTTACATGAACATGTAACCACACCGTTGTATATAACACAGTTTAGAACAAGTGCAATAAAAACCAACCTGTTGCTCGTCCAGAACTGTTGTCAGAGCTGCTGTTATACAGTAAGTGAGGAATAACACACTCCAGACTGCTCCGTTATGCCGCATGACGCACGCATGGAGGGAATCATTTTCTTATAACAGCAGCTCTGGAGTGTGTTATTCTACTTACTGTATATGACAGTGATTTGCCAACAATTACAATGTTTAATATACAGCATCAGTGTGTGAAACAAAGGTCATCTAAACAGTTTAGAGCTGGATATAATGTTGAGAAACATCCAAGAGACAAATGAATTCCTGTTCTCATTTGCGTATGTTATACAGCAGTTATGATGAACAGTCTTTCCCTTACCAGTCTCTCTCTCTCTCTCTCTCTCTCTCTCTCGCTCTCTTTCTTCATGTCAGTGTTATAAATATGACTCCTAACAAATAAAAAAGTCTCACTTTGTTAAAAAAACATGTTTCAAAAATAGATTTAGTATTTGTTGTGTGTTAGTTGTGTGTGACGCATCTCTGTGCATGAGTTGTTACTATAAAAACGATAACTGTAAAAACGATACTTTACCAAAGCGTTCTAACCAATCAGATTCAAGCATTCATTGGTGCTGTGGTGTTTAAGGAATAAATCAAATAAATATTTAGTAAATGAAATGAATTGGGGTGGTATGGTGGTGTAGAGGTTGTAAGCTTGTACCTTCTGGATCAGGGGTTCGATTCCCGCCTCAGGGTCTGTGTGCGTAGAGTTTGCATGTTCTCCCCGTGCTTGGTGGGTTTCCTCCGAATACCCCGGTTTCCTCCCACAGACATGCAAAGACATGCAGATTAGGCTAATTGCAGGTGACCGATTGCCTGTATTCCGTGAGTGAGTTGTGTGTGCTTGTGTACCCTGAGATGGATTGCTACCCCAATTCAGGATGAGCGAATGAGGCGTAGAGAACGAATGAGAGAGGGAGAATGAAACGAAATTGGATCATTCGGCATTGCAGAATAATATTGAATAATATCTAAGGGCAATTTTGAATGACAGGAGAATATCAATATTGCTATCAATCAAACTCATTTATTTGGAAAAAAAAATGTGTAAAGATAAAGGTTTGTCCTGTTACAGATTGCACACATGAGCTCCAGGCTACACAGATGAACAGCAAAGCCACACCGGCTCAGAAGACGCCCGCGCAGACCTGCAGACGGACAGGGAAGAGACGACACCAGCGCCGTGCAGGCATCGGTACGACTCGCTCCGTGTAACACCGTGCAGATCAGTCTGCACAGTCAGATCAGTCACTGGTTACAAACCAACATCGTGGTTTACTGTCGGAACATGTTATCGGTGCTTAAATGGGTCTCATCTGGGTGAAATAGATGAATTTTCAGATAGGCTCATATAACACGGCGGCACGGTGGTGTAGTGGTTAGCACTGTCGCCTTGCACCGCCAGGGTCCGGGTTCGATCCCCGGCCAGGCTCGATTCCCGTCTCTGTGTGCATGGAGTTTGCATGTTCTCCCCTGCGGGTTCTCTGGTTTCCTCCCACAGTCCAAAGACATGTAGGTTAGGCTAATTGGTTTTCCCAAATTGCCCGTAGTGTGTGAATGAGAGAGTGTGTGTTTGTGTGTCCTGTGATGGATGGATGCACTCTGTCCAGGGTGTACCCTGCCATGTGCCCTAAGTCTCCTGGGATAGGCTCCAGGCCCCCCGTGACCCTGAATACAGAATTAAGCGGTATAGATGATGAGTGAGTGAGTGAGTGATCATATAACACCAATTTTGATGATACTTAATTCTTCTGTTTTATGTAATGCTTTGTTTTTTGTAAGTATGCATACACATTTATATTTGTATCAGATAAAAAGAAACACATTTGCTAAATACAATTTCATTCCCTTTTATGTCTGTGGTGTCCGTTACTTTTTTGAATTCAAATCTTTCAACGATCTTAACTGTCACTCAGATGAAACTTGGCCAGTTTAGATTTCACATGAATAGACATAAAACTGAAAAAGTGTATTATTTTAAAAGGCAAAATTGTTAAGATCTTGCAACATGAATTAGACATGGTTACAGACACTACAGATTTTTTTTTTTTTTTGCTTTTAGAGCTTTTACCAAATAAAAAACTATTCAAGCAACAATTTTACAGGTCATATGCTTCTAGAAGCTTACACCAATTTTAGTATCAATACTCATTAAGAAATATGAATCATTTGTATATTAAATTATTATTGTTTGAGTAGACAGTATAACGCTAAAAGAAATCATATAAACTCATCCCTCCAAAACGGCAACTTGAAAATTGAAGGGAAGCAAGATTGGTCACTTCAGAAGTAGCTTCTTTGGCGCACACATTTTCTCTATTATATGTATAACGCGATAAAGTATAAAATCAGCACAGATGCTGTGTTTCGGCCGTGTGTATGATGGGCTTAGCTGATACACTGCAAAGCAACTACTGTATATCTATGATTCCATCTGTAGACATGGGTGTGTCCCGGGCCAGCATGTTTTCTCCAAGTCCTGAGGACAGCACAGATGACGTACTCACACCTCAGGGCACAAACCTACACCGGAGAAAGTCACGGGTACACTACGCACATGTACACTACACCCATGTTAAACCTGGTGATGGTTTATACACATGATTTACACTAGTATCAGGGGATTCAAATACATCTCGAACGGTTTGTTCCTTACAGTTTCCATCGCGCAGGAGAACCAGTGAAAGCATCTACAACATAAACAACATCGTCGTCCCGGTGTCTCCGGCTGCCCCTGGCTCAGGGGAGAAGCTGCAGTTTACGGACATTCCCACACCCAGGTATCATCATCATGCTGTACAATATTATACAATATTGACAAATTAGCAGAAGAAACATAAAGTGTGTTGGTAAGCGGTCAGGCCAACTGGAACTGCTTCAGTGCTTCTATGAGGATGAGTCAAAATAATGTAACTACCATGCAAGAAAACAAAAAAAAAATGTTTCATTTCTTTGTGGTCTGAGGGCGTACCTGGTGCCGAAACAACTCATAGAAGATCATAAACAGACTTGTTTGGATATCTGCAAACTAAATTAGGAGCGATACTCTACGGAAGGTGAAAGTTTCTTAAAGAGAATCATCACTGGTGACGAGACACGGATTCATCACTGCGAGTCTGAGAGGAAACAGTAGAGTACGGAACGGAAACATCCTCAATCTCAGGCCGAGAAAAAGTTCAAAAGTCAAACATCAGCTGGAAAATTCATCAACACGTTATCGGTAACTTATCTGGGATTCTTAAGGGCCGGAAGTATTGAAACGTCATCAGGAAAAAGGTTCCACAGTCGACAGTGCTCATTACAGTGAGACGCTTATTGACGAGCCGAAGCCTAAACCTCAGCTTAAACACAGATCACTGATATCCGAGGGCGTCGTGATCTCGCGTGACTCTGGACACTCCGAGGTGTTAAAGCGTCCTCACTATAGTCCTGATCTCGCTTCACCAGAACTTCACCTGTTCATCCCCTGAAAGCTGATTCATGGTTCACAGCTCAGAATAGAACATTTTTAAATGAGGGAACACGAAAGCTTCCTGACAGAGAAACAAAGTGTATTTAAAAGCAAGAAGATTACGTCAAAATATTATGTATTTGTCGTTTCTAAAAAGTAAATGAAAATAAATGACATCCAGAGTGCGGATAGTCTTTAACTCACCCTTGTACCAAGTATGTTTTTCTCAGTTGGGAGCCATAACACATCTTCATCATACTTCATTCCTCCTCATGCAACATATCTGGGGGCGGGGTTACATCATAAGAGACCACGCCCATCACTGCACAACTCTTACACACTCTAAGCTGAACTCTATTTCAGCGCTATATCTAAAATCTACTAGCTAACGTTATAGTAATAAACCTCTAAGGCCGCTATTTAAAACAGAGGAAAGATGAGGATAATACCGAGGTGATACAAATACAAATCTAAAAGTTATATTAGACCATGACTGATATCCTTTGTGTTTATTCAGCTGGAGGATAGTGGAGCTTTCGTCACTCGTACAGAAGGAGGTAGAGGAGGATATCGATGAGGTACAGTACAGTTATCTATACGCATGAGCAGTTGTATTCATGGCTCAATGTACAGTATTGTAATCTGGATGTACTTGATCAGAAATGAGGTGAAGGGGATCTTCTTCTTCTTCTTCTCTTTTCTCTCTTTCAGGTGGAGTCGCTGTCAGACGAGGTGTTTGTTCAGAGACACCAGAGCTCCGAGCACAGAGAGAAGCTCAGCTGGAGCTCCTGGGAAAGGGGCAGGAGATGCACACACAGGGCCAGGTTTGGTGTGTGTGTGTGTGTGTGTGTGTGTGTGTGTGAAGCTTTTTTATTTATTTATTGTTTTATTATTACTTGAGTGTTGGGGGAAATGCATCTTGTTAGAGAGTGAATATGAAGAAATATGAGGAAACATTTTTATGATCACTTTTGGCGCAATAATTTCTCCTGATTTTCTGCAAAGTTATATTTAATACACATAACAGCCTCGTCACCTTCATCATCTTCATCGTCTTTAATTCGTATCCTTTATTTCATTTTGCCAGTAAGGTCATTAACTGGATACTTTAACAATCCTAGCTAAAATGATTTCCCCTTCACAATTACAAATTTTTTAAAACACTTTAAAACTAAATAAATTAACAACAGAGATGTTCAAGTCAAACCAGGACGTTTGATTATACACTAATGCACTTATCCCAGTGTTTTACTAGTGCTTGGATTCCGTAAAAGTAGCAGTTTTTCTCCGTACACGGGAGCCATGATCAGACTGGTTGTATGATTCATGTCTGAGACGCCGGCCTCCCAGGAACTCCTCGTTGAAATGGCTTATAGCGAGGTCAGGACCGTACGGGGGGGGTGTGGCAATAACTCCCAGTCGAGTTCCTGTAACTAGTTCCTGCAAGTAGTGTTGGTGAATGATCATGCGTACAGATACCACAGACACACACACATGTCCCTTCCACAAGTTGGCAACAAGTCCTCCGGTGATTTTGTGAAGGATCAGGCGTTCCACTCGCTGAATGTTCACAGGAACGACTCCGAGCTCATTCATCAGAGGCTGTCTTCATGATTATTATCTATTATCAGGACAAAAAAAAATGTGTGTATGGTAATGTTCTCTTGTTTGCCCTCCCGTGTCTTCACGTCCACGCAGGTTGTCCAGCGGTACAGATGTCTCGTCTGATTGTGAACCATCATCGTGGACGCGCAACACACCTACAAACACACCTCAGCACACTGTACAGGAAAGAGAGGTAAAGGCTTTATTACAGCATGAACCCTATAGTAGTGCTCATCCCAATGGCTGAAGGAATCGTGTGTTCCCGTGTGTGTGCAGTGTGTGTGTCGTCCTGAGACGTTAGCTCTGAAGGACTCTTCAGCATGATTGTATTGCACGTCTCGGACAAACTGCTTTGATTGCCCCGAGTCCGGGCACACACACACACAACGCACACGCGCACACACACACACACACACACATGCACACACCTGCAGCCTCTGTAGTGTTAGATCTATTTTTACAGCTCCTTTATCTCCACCATGCAGCAGTAAATGTCAAAAGGTGATGGCTTCTCTCCACACTATCTCTCTTTCTCTTTCTCTCACACACATACACACGTAAACACACACACACACACACACAAACCTTCTGACTGGCATGAAAGTCAGCCGCTTGTGCTAGACACACTGCCTGCTCTGGCTGAGAGTTTCAGAGACAATAATTGTAGCATCCCGGTGAGCACAGCTTGGACCTCAGGTCATCTTCAGAAACCTACAGTATTGGGGAAGTCCTCACGACACCCTCATTAACAGCCTAAAACGTTAACATCCCAGACATGAATCAGCAGCAACCAACCAGTTGACCTTCGCCTGATACCGTGTCTGCTTTGCGTCTTTATTTATTCACGCGTTTGTTTTTTTTCCGATCTCCACGTAGCCTCAGTCGCCCTGGGAGAGACGCGCGTTCCCGCTGTCTGAGACGGACCGGGGGACATTGAGATGTGGCAAAGATGCACTTAAAGCACTGTGGTCAAACAACACGGACAGGTCAGGCAGCAGGTATAGGAACACTGTCTCCCCTCTGTGTTATGATTACACATCTCCCCCTGCTGGACGCACACGGAATAACAAGTTCAGAGTGACTTACAGACTCACACAGGTACGCTAAGTTTAATCTGTAATTATTTGTTTTCCATTATTATTTGTTTTTTTACTGTTTATGGGTGACATGTTTTTTTGTTTGTTTGTTTGTTTGTTTGTTTGTTTTTTACACAGACCCCTTACATGTGCACTACAGGAGCAGGAAGTGACACATTAAACTCTGAGACCTGCAAATCCATCACTGCGGAATGATACTGTACTTCAAGACGATTCTCTCTGTTACAGAGTTTTAACCTGGTTTTATTGTATTTTTTATTAACATTTTACTCAATGTTTGTAAAGTACTGTAATTTAATGTGTAGTATTTATTTTATATATAAATGTTTTTACAGTAAATGTTTAATAGACTTTTTTTTCTCAAGCGTCAGGTGTTGGACTTGGAGAAATGGTGTTTTTCTCGTGTTAGACAATAAATCGACAGATCTCTTAAAATTAACCAGACTATGTACTTGATCGTTGGAGAAAATCAAACACAAACTGACTCGCACTTTCCACATTTTACATTCATTTCGTTTCGTGGCTTCGCTTTCATTCGCTCACTACAGCAATCTGACGGATTCAGTCCAGGACGTTAGGAATTCTCAAATCTGATTGGTCAGAAGGTGTGACTTATTTATATGCTAGAGCCCAGCTTGGACATTACTTTTAGCCGAAACATACAGTACACAATAGGTTAATATTAATGAGCTCATTCTAATATGTTATGGTTTCTATAGAAACAGCTCAAAACACCGGGATTTGAACAGTAGACGCTGCTTATGAAAGGAAATGATAGATGCTGTATTTTATGTAGATTTTTCATATAATGAACATTTATAAATGCATTCTCAGGTATCAGAACTTTGTAAGTCCACATTTCAGAATTTAAGTTCATCTCAAAGATCACAGGAAATCAGTTCAGTACAGCTTGTCGTGTTCTAAAAGAAATCGGATACAAGCTGTACTGAACTGATTTTCTATTATCAAAAAATAACCATGCTTTTGTTTATAGCCTATGGAACTAGTTGGTGCTTTTTAATAAAGGATAATAGACTCCATATATACATTCTATTTGTGTTAAAGTGTACGCATTCATAAAACCTCTTGTACAGGAGTGGCGCAAATCTGCTAAATTAAATCCAGCAGATATTAAATCCACAGCTAAATCTGACACCGCATGCACGACCACGCCTTATTTTATTCCTGCCAAGTCGCCATTTTAAATGACAAAGGAATTAAATTGTAATAAAAATTAAATAAGGTGACACAGTGGCTTGTGTTTAACACTGTCGCAGGTTCGATTCTTGCATTCTGCGTTCATTTAATTTGCGTGTTCGCTCCGTGCTCAGTGGGTTTCCTCCGGGTTCTCTGTTTTCCTCCCACAATCCAAAAATTAGACTAACTGGTATTCCCAAATTTCCCATAGTGTGTAAATGTGTGTGTGTAAGTGTCGACTGGAGGTCTTGGAGGTCTGATGTACAAAATTGGAATGAATACATTGGTCACCACTGGTCTCCACGGTGCCTCGTTGGTCTACAGAGGATATTAGGTGAGTGGATGGAAAATTAAATAAATGACAAAACCAGAAAACTTCACAGACGACTACAGAGATTAAAAACTCATGACAGCTCTGGGTTACTGATCAGAAGGTCACAGATAAATCCATAAACTGCCACTGTTGCACCCCTGAACAAGGCCTTTAACCCTATCTGCTCCTGTGGTGCTATATTACTGTATGTCTGACATCAGTTTCCTAACTGGGAAAATATACTACTGTGCCTTAATGTTTTAATGTTGGCTGTGCTGTGCGGTACAAGTGACAAATAAGTGAATGTTAAAATGAATACATATACTCATAACTTCATCTTGTAATGTAAGGGTCAGGGTTTTTAAATTTAATTTTGGATTAATACATTTCTTTATTGGTCATATTCTATACATATTCTTGATTTTGGGGCGTTCGTGTGTCAAACCGGGACTTTTCTGGCAAATGAAGGAGTTCCTGGGAGGCCGGCGTTTCAGATGTGAATCCGATTATGGCTATAACGTACAGTATTGAGAGAACTTTCTACCTTGATGGTGTCCAAGCACTAGTGAAACACTGGGATAAGTGCATCAGTGCAGGGGATTATATAGAGAAATAAAGAGAGTTTTTACTCTCAGAACTGTGTTCAGTCAAACGTCCCGGTTTGACTTGAACAGCTGACCCAATTGTGAAAAGTTAAAAAAGAGAACCCCTATGTAATATGTGCGACCAAATAAAAAATTAAGTTTGTGTATGAGTGTGCTCCATGCAGTGGCCACAGAGCAGTGCTGCTGAGTCACATAAGGAAAAAATAAACAAAAAATATACAGGCCACTTTATTAGGAACACATGCATGTTAATGACATAATCAAACACGTGCACATAAAATCATGCAGAAACATTAATAATATGTACATACATTATTGAGTGTGAACTGTATATATGGTATATAAATATATTTTTAAATAATACGATTAATTGTTAGATCTGTATTTGCTGATCTCTTTTTACATGCTGAAGAGGCGTGAGAGCAAATAAAAAATCAATTGTTGTAATGGAGCTGCCGTAAGTTCGTGATGTGTCATGACGACGCAGCTGGTGCTGTGTGTGTGTGTGAGTGTGTGTTGACTGCAGCAGGCTGCATGTTTTTCTCAATGATGTCATGGGAGTGTATGCGGGAAAGACAGGGAACGGCATTCCTCCACACATTAGAGAGAGAGAGAGAGAGAGATGTGTGTGTGTTTAGTGTCTTGTGAATGTTGCTGAACATGAGTCTTTCTGCTGTCTCGCTCTCAGGAACATGTAAAGACACAAGCTCTTGAGAGTTGAATGTGCACTTCACCCGGTTCACTTGCTGGAGGATGAAACGATCGACGCTTTACTCACTCGTCTCTCTTTAGTGTGTGATCACTATGGCAACACCGCCGTCTCTGTCTTGCTTATGTGTTGAGAAATGGAGTTTGAGCTCTAGGGTTTTTCACGAACACCTTTGAGAAATCCCAGGAAGACGACGGAGCGTTCCAGCACATCAGAAGGCGTGAAGAAAAAAAAAAGGAAGAAAAAGCAAAAAAAAGGTGCTCTCTTGATCTTGTAAAAAGAAACATGATGTAGACACTGTTTTCTCTCTCACACCCCTAATGGGATCCATCAGCCAGGGCAGGATGGGTGTCTGATGCACCGTGCAAACCTTATGTCTAGCCTTATGTCACACGCTCACCTCAACAGACACCATGTGGCTTAGTAACACACTCGTGACACAGGTTTAATTCCTGCTCTTATTTGGATCGTTGCTATAGTAACAGCTCATTAACAGGGGCTGTTACCCTAGATACATAATCCTACAGTGCGTATGCGGTATGCTGAAGTTTTCCATATGGATATATTTGTTCAAAAAATGTAAGGAAGGAGTCTCCTGACTTTATGTTGACGTTAAAAAAAAGGGAAGTTGATGGAGTGATGGATTATTGCTTCTATTACAAAACATGAGAATAGGAAATCATTGATTTTGTGCATTTCCTGCATGTTTATTTACGCGGCGTGTATGAGATAAATGGTAAATAAAATCCCTGTAGTAGAAGAATAATAAAATATACTGTACACTTTCTAGCAAAAAATCTTTTTAAAAATCTCCTGGATTTAACTAAGCAAATAGTTAAGAGGCTTCCATTGGTTAATTACTGCAGTGGTTAATATGGTTCAGCTGGAAACAAGTGATTTAACGCTAACTTAAAACCTGCTTATGAATTATATTGCCCTGGAACCATGTACAGTAAAGTGGAAATAGCAATGGGCCTAAAACCGAACCCTGTGGAACACCAAATGTCACTTTATTACACATAGGATAGTCACTATGGATTTAACTAAGCGAATAGTTAAGAGGTTTCCATTGGATAATTACTGCAGTCATTAATACAGTTAAACTGCAACAAGTTACCGTTTTTAACCCTAACTAAGGGAGTGAGAAGTTCTCATTTCTTAAACAACCATGACAGAAGACATGGTGGTCGTGGCAAATATTTTACTCTGTTTCAGAATGGTCAAATTATTGTCCTGCATTTATCAAAAAAAGCAACTTAGCAGATAACTGAAACTACCAAAATTGGGTAAAAAATTGTAAAATGCATCAATAAAATCTGTAAGGATAGCGGTGACCCATCATCATCAAGAAACGTGATCAGAAAAAACACCTGGAAGTGTCATGGGGGATCACTTGAACCCAACAGTACTACTCATGGCTAAGTTTAATAATGACGGTCAGAGTCAGAGCATTTCCACATGGAGAGAACTCAAGGGATTGGGACTAGACAGCTGTGTAGCCTTACGAAATCCACTTATCATGAGACTAATCATTTTGCTAGGGAGCATAAAGAATGAATTTAAATGGAGTGATGGAAAAAGGTCATGTGATCTGATGAGTCCAGACTGAGTCTATTCCAGAGTGATGGGCGTGTCAGGGTAAGAAGGGAAGCTGATGAAGCGATGCTCCCATCATGCATAGTGTCCACTGTACAAGCCTCTGGAGACAGTGTTATGATCTGGGGTCGCTTCAGTCGCTCAGGTCGAGACTCAGCAACATTATGTGACAATAAAATGACGTCACATGACCACCTGAATGTACTGAATCACCAGCACATCACATCTGTGGAGGGTTTTTTTTTCGTCTCTGACGTCATGCGGCATATTTCAAGCTGCTGAAAATCGACAAATTGTGCAAGAGAGGTTCAGAGAGCATGAGACATCATTTTCACACATGGATGGGTCACCACAGAGAGAGTCCAGACCTAAACCCTATTGAGAATTTTTTTTTGGAATGCGCTAGAAGAGCCTTTACACAGTGGTCTGACTCTCCCATAATCGAATTTGGAGAGAAATGAATGTGACTCTGGATGGATAAATGTTGTGACGTTGCATACGATCAAAATGATACCACGGTCGTAATCAAAGCAAGTAGCAACAGTAATTTTTCACAGCTTCATCACACAACGCCCCCTTGTGGCTGAGTGTATTAGAATCTCCTAATATACTGTACACCTTCGCACTTTGAACCGTGTCCGAGTCTAACGCTGATGTGTACTGACACTAGATTACCTGCTGATGAAGACATTCACTCCAGCTTCAAGATAACGCTTTGACTGTTTGTTTTAGCCCCCCTACACACACACACACACACACACTCTCTTACATCTGATATACTGTACATCTCGACAATGGTGTGATGCTTTCAGTATGCAGTTTGCACCGTGCCATGGTGGCAGCTTTAATCGTTTCTAGTTTGTGTTCTGCTTTATTCTAAATGTTCCTAGTCTCGCTAGGAACATTCATTTGCTGTATACGCTGTATATCTGTTTCTATTTATTCATTCAGTTGTTTCTTTCCAAACATTTTAGCTGAACATCATTTTAGCAGCAATTGTTGATTTATAAAATCTGTCCGTCCAATCAGAAACCTTTTTTTGGGGGGGGGTCACGTGACTTGTCATTAGAAGATTAAAACCTTTTTTTTTTTTTTTGCCTACTTGGTCACTATTTTATCCTAAACTATATTTATACTTCGAAAACTAACACACTACACAAACAACACTTTATAATGCTTTGCTGCCAAATGATTACAGTCACACGACAAGCGATTACTCATTAGCTAAGCGTACGAGTGATTAAAAAAGTAATCAGCTTGTCTTATTGAATTTTTTAGACCCTCAAAAATGTTGGTGCCCACATGAGATAAACATGAGACACAAAATACTTTTATGAAATGTAACAATAATCTGTTAGTGTTTGCTTGTGTCTCATTTCTTTTTACCTCTGTGTCAGACCTTTTTCTAACTCAAGTACTATAAAGTATTAATTTTGCTGGTATTTGTCATGTTATATGATGGTGTTCAAGTCAAACCGGGACTTTTGACCGTGCAGACGTACAGAATGCTGTTTTGAGGGTATGAACTCCCTCTATTTCTCTAAATAATCCGCTGCTACACTGATGCACTTAACCCAGTGTTTCACTAGTGCTTGGACACCATCAAGGTAGAAAGTTTTCTCAGTATATTTTCTGTCTGATTCACACCTGAAACACTGGCCTTCCAGGAACTCCTTGTGGAAATGGCTTGGAGCGAGGTTAAGTCTGTATGGGGGATGTCCCAATAATTTCAAGCGGAGTTCCTGTAAACGTGTAACGTTTCCACCGTTCAAATATTTTACTGCAGCTAAGAGTCTCATCACCGTACTGCGCGTTAAGTCTGTGTAAATGTCAATCGCGATTTCATCACAAGTCCCGGTTTGACTCGAACGCCCCTCGTACAAGTTGTGAAATGCAGTAAAATGATTTTACATTTTACCAAAGGAAAGTTATCATCTTCCCCAGAAGTATTAATGTTGCATTTTTCGACTTTAATAAGTTTAATAAGAGTCAAACAGTTTATGTTCTACTGTATGTTGTGTGTGTGTGTGTGTGTGTGTGTGTGTGTGTGTGTGTGTGTGTCAGCTGTTTTACCCAGTAGGTGTGTGTTTTATATGAGCCTATAAAGTTTTATTTTGAGGTTAGCAGTATCATCATGTTTCTTATTCCGTGCTCGTGAATAGTCTTTTGGTGGAGTGCTATTCATTTTTTTTCTTTCACAATAGCAGGTTTGCTGCTGAGACTCAGTGAATCGGGTCTGGAAAGAAAGTAAAGTGCGCTTTTTTTTCACTCCTATGTTTGGCGTCTCCAAATTTATCCTAGACATTTTGTCATTTTTATACAGCGTGTTCATAGAATGGTTGTTGGATTGAACATTTCAGAAACCAGAAGCAGAAGCAGAAACCAGCGGTTTGTGCTGCCAGGAAGTATATAGTAATTCAGTAAACCACTATGTAGAACGGTGGTGAGCACCGTAGCATTTACAGCACCATGAATCTTGAGGTGGATGAGCTACTGTACAACAGGTGAAGTGATAAGCAGAAGTGTTCGGATATCTGCAAACTAAATTTCGGCTGATACTCTAACGAAGGTGAAAGTTTCTTAAAGGGAATCAGTACTGGTGACGAGACACGGATTCATCACTACGAGTCTGAGAGTAAACGACGGAAACATCAAACATCAGCTGGAAAATTCATCAACACTTACAGTTTTCTGGGATTCTTGAGGGCCAAAAATATTGGAACATTATCGGAAAAAAGGTTCGACAATCAACGGTGCTCGTTACAGTGAGACGCTTATTGAAGAGCTGAAGACTAAACTTAAGCTTCCTCCCTATAGTCCTGATCTCGCTCTATCAGACTTTCACCTGTTTGGTCCCCTGAAAGCAGAATTAATGACAAAGGATGAAGAAGTGAAGACAGCGGCGCATTCGCTCGTAGCTCAGCCTGAAACATTTTTAATGAGAGAATACGGACGCTTGTTGGACAAAGTGTACTGAAAAGGAGATTATGTTGATAAATTAAGTATGTGTCTTTACTAAAAGTTCATTTTGATAAATTCTTCATAGAGAGTGTGGATCATTTTAGACTGTATTGTTAAAAATGAAATGTGTTTGTCCTACATTTTATTAATATATTTTTTATTTATTATACAATCGATTCCATTCCACCTATTTATTACTGTATTGTATTTCCACTCTATATTTTAATTTGTATTATTTATTATATTGTCTTTTATTTCATTCTATTATACTCTTTTTTATTTATAAATACATACAGTATATAGAAAAAGAAAATATTTTCTTAACCTTTTTTGCATTCTATTCTATTCTTTTTAATTTTCTATTCTATTTTTTTCTATATTGTTTTACTGTATCTTATTTGATATATATATATATATATTCTTACCTTAATATACACTTTGTTTTTATTTGTTATTCTGATATTTCTATTTAAAATCGAAATAAATATATTTGAATATATTTCACTTTTTTGTTCAATTTTATTGTATTTTGTTTTGCACAATTAATTCTAACTTCTACTTCTACTACTAAACCTTTCTATTCTATATAGTTCTGCTGTATACTATTTTATTTTTATATATTTTTTCTAATCAAATTCAACATAATTCAATATTCTATATTCTCTTATATTTTATTGCACGCTATAAGCACAGGGCCTGATGGAGCCACACTGAGAAGGGGAGAGAGGGTGAGTGTGGTCACAGGGGGCGGGGCTTCGGCTTTCCTAAAGCCCTTTTAACTTACCGTAAATCACTAAAAAGAGACGGCTTCATGACGGAGATTTCACCTCCTGTATAGTGAGACCCTGGAAAATACGACACAGTAACACACTGGACAGTGATTAAAAAGTTATCCTGTTAGTGGCAGAGACCTTCAGTTTCTCCCAAATCTACACAAGATTAGATTGAATTCTCTACAGAGAAACAAAGATACTGTTGAGAAAAATGTATTTATTTATTTATTTATTTATTTATTTAACTTAATTTTATTTCATTTATATATTTTTCGAGCTGGCAGAAGCAGAACATGTTTTTTTATTTTTTATTATTTTTTTTAATGAAAATGAACAAATAATTGTCTTTATACATTAAGGCAAATAAAAAGAAGAAACTGTTACAAAGAACTTAAACAACTAAATTAACAAAATATAAAATTAGATTGATTCATATTTATTAGTTTTTTCTGATTGTTGAATACAGGCTTTAAAACTTCTTTATACATATATTTCCACTACATATATTACTATATTACTATTACTCGTGTATAATTATTGCTGATATTATTAATACCTCTGATTTTGCTTTCTCTCTTCTCCCTCTTATTTTTTACGTTGCTGCGAAATCGGTGAACATTTTACATTAATTTAAATATAGTTATAATTTGTCTCACAGTTTCTGCTTTTACCGTCCCACAAATATTCTGTTTATATATATATATATATTCTCTTTATTTAATTGCTTGGTCTCTGAGAGCTGTGAAACAAATTTTGTTGTATCACTACAGTGACAATAAAGTCTCTTTATCTTATGTTTATCTTTACTGCTATTACAACAGCAATAATAATAAAAATGATAATAATAATAAAATTGTTGTTGTTGTATTTGTAGCATTCTTCTTCTTATTATTATTATTATTAGTAGTAGTAGTCGTAATAGTATTCATATAATTATTACAACAACAACAACAACAACATAATCATTATTATTATTAGTAGTAATGGTAGTATTGTTGTAATGTTTATATGAATACTACTACTACTACTAATATTTAAATAATGATATGTATTATGTAATATAAAGAATCAATATTTATTTATTTATTTATTTATTTTCACTATCATTAGTGAAAAAGTTCTTTTTTACTGTTATCAGTAGCACTACTGTTATTTAAACAACCACAGCAACAATAATGACAATAATATTTATAACAACAACAACAACAATAATAATAATATCAATGACACTAACATTATTGTAGTAATATGTACCTCATGATTAATTATAATGATATGAATATTATTATTATTATTATTATTATTATTTAGGATGATGATTATTATCATCACGCGTGTTTTTCACTGTTCTTGCTCCTACGCTTTATCACACCTTCTAGAACCCCATCATTTTTTTCTTTCTTTCTCTTTTGGCTCCTTTTCCGGGTTATTTACGGTAGGTAGGCGGAGTAGGCGTGGTTAGTGTTGTCCGAGGCCCCGCCTCCTGCATGTCACTGCGCTCCTGGCCGTGCAGTCTGCAGCGCGCTCCGTGCACAGGTACGTACTGCTCCTTTCCTCCTCCGGGGTTTCAGGCTCTCAGGGCGGGTTACAGATTGCGGAGTGACCGGAACACACACACACGCACACACACACACACACACTGCGGTGCTCCTGAGCAGTCCGGGCTTTCTGGGGCTTTAATGACCTGCAGCAGGACGCAGTGCGACTACAGCGCGCCTCTGTATGGACAGCAGATACACATCTGTCCCTCTGTCCATCTGTCCATCTGTCTGTCTTTATGTCCATGCATCTGTTCATCCATTCTTTCAGTAGAGACAGTTCACCAGAATGTCTGTGCATGGCTTGTATGGACTGCAGGGTGTGTGTGTGCATGTGTGTGTGTGTGTGTGTGAGAGAGAGAGAGAGAGTGTGTGTGTGTGTGTGTGTGTGAGTGTGTGTAAAACCAAAAATGTCAGAGATGATTGAATGGAAGAGCCAAAGCTTTATTGTGCTGGGCTTTTATTCATGAGTATGGAGGAATAGAGAGGATTTTGTGTGTGTGTGTGTTGGAAGGTTTTTTTTTTAATTTTTTTATATATATATCCTGGTGCCAACCAAATGTCTAAATTAGGCTGGGAATATTGTGAACAATCTGTTTCTGTAATAATCTGATAAAAATGGTATTAAGATTAGGGCTGTTAACGAGGCGACGAGTTAACGAGGTGTGTTGATAATTATTGTAATATAAGGATACCGTGTTAAACGTACGTGTACGTGTGTGTGTTTGTCTCGGAGAGCCGGAACAATCCAGGATGAGCTTTCTTCCATGATCCTGAACCGGCAACATGAAATCCATGACAGTTTCATTGTGTTAATTTAAAAAAAAAAAAAAAAAAAAGAAAAGTAATAAAAAACCTTTTATGGACGATCGTTTGTGAAAGAAGCACGATGTCGGTAGTGCGGCGTTATCTCTAGATCGTGTGACTAAAACGTCAAGCGCGTGCTCCTTTGCAGTGTCACAAACCCCCGGATCAATGTCTGTCGACTCACTCGATCGTTCATGAAGCATGGTGTGTGTGAGTGTGTGAGGGGAGAGACTGTGTGTGTGTGTGTGTGTGTGTGTGTGTGTGTGTGTGTGCGCGCGCGTGTGTGTGAGAGACAGATTTCTGCAGCGTCACTCTGTTGCCGGACGCCCTCGTTCACCTCGGATCATCAGCATGCACGACTATAAAGTTGGAGACGTTCAGTGTTTCGACCCGGCGTCTGTCTTTAGAGTTGAAAAATCATCTTGAGCGACGCCCCCTCCCTCAGACGCCAACGCTGGGACGGAGCTGAGTCATCCTCCATTTCGGTCCGGCTCAGGAGAGCGCCACGTGAGACGTCTTGGATGGGATTCGTGTCAGAAACACGTCAGTGAGAAGCTGAACCGTTCTTCAGGAATGATGATGATGATGATGATGATGATGATGAATAGGAATTGATTGACATGTACAACAGGGATGCGTTTGTTTATGGGTTTTAGTTTCTGCATCGTCTCCGTGTCTCTTTTTCTCTCATTCCTTTGCGAATCGGGTTTTACGCTCGAGTCTCTTTTGTCCGTCCTCCATTTTAGAGCCGGCTGAAACAGTAGCGTGGCATCTGCAGTCTGGTTCACAACGAGGGAGGAGGGAGTGAAGGAGGGAGGGAGTGAGGGAGGATGATTGAGTGGAATACAGGTACTCAAAGCCTAATCAGATTCCCACAGTGTGCCATCGTGGGCATCGATTTCCCTCCGTTGCGATCGGCCTGTGGGCGTCGCCGCTGTATATATTCATCCAGCGCACCGGTAATGAAAAGCCCGCGAGGCATCGCGCCCGGATTGATGGGGTCTTGCGGCACACGGGAGTCAGAAGTGAGGTCGGGGATGAGATGAGGTAAACCAGTCCAAACGTGAGTTCGTGCTAGCTTTTACGCTATGTCCGTGCACAAACGAGATGGCCGCTGAATCTAGCCTAAATTTACGTTTACTCAAGAACGACTGACTGTACATTTTAATTTCATTATACATCTGAGCAGGTGAGGGTTAAGGACCTCGCTCAAGGGCTCAACAGTGGTAGCTTGCTGGTTCTGGGGTTTGAACCTAGAACCTTCTGATCTCTAGTCCAACACCTTAACCTATCATCTTGAGATCCGAGCTTTAACTTTGCATACATTTGAACTTTTTTCTACATATTTGTGATTAGTAGGACGTGATGAGTATAAAATCCTAGTTCGACACCCTCTCGTGTTTCTAATAATTAGTGTATTGTGCTAGTTAAGGCATTGGACTGCATTTCAAGAGGTCCCAGATTCAAACCCCAAGTCGGCCACTGTTGGGCCCTCGAGCAAGGCCCTCAACCCTCACCTGGTCTGATGTGTAATGGATGAAGACGTAAGTCGCTCTGGACAAGGGCGTCTGCCAAATGCCTAAATCTAAAGGCTTGCATTAGATGATGGTATAAAGTGTCTACTAAAAAAGGACAACAGTTCCAAGTTAGACAAAATGAAGTATAAGGCGTGTACCCAAAGGTGATGTCTCCATATAAGGACGTAGGGATCCAGGAGGCTATTGTTGGATGCAAGAACAAAGTTCTAATTCAAACCTTCATGTTCAGTGTTACTGTACATCGAAACCAAATAACATTTTAAGATTTTGTTCGACCGCATTTCGCTTCGATTATAGCACACACTTACTGGCACTCTTTCACGAGATCCGGAGTCTCAGAGGGGAAAAGAAAAAGAAGAAGATCCATAGGTGTGATGTGCTGGTGATTCAGTGCATTCAGGTGGTCAGCTGATTTCATTTTATTTCCACATAACGTTGCTGAGTCTAGAGCTGAGCGAGTGAAGCGACCCCAGATCATAACACTGTCTCCAGAGGCTTGTACACGATGGGTGCGTCCTCCTTGCTCTGGAATAGACTCGGTCTGGACTCACATGACCTTTTTTCCATGTTGCTCCAAAGTGCAATCTTTATTCTGAAGCATTTTTCACTAACAAGTGGTTTTCTTATGGACACACAACTGTTTAGTCCCAATCCTGTGAGTTCTCATCACACTGTGTGTGTTTGTGTGGAAATGATCTTACTTTTACTATTAAACATGGCTCTTTGTTTTTCTATGATGCAACTTCACCAAGCGCTCGAGTCATCTCCGACCTCTCTACAGAACCGTCAAACTTTTCTAATCAGTTCCTTTTCTTTTTTTTTTTTTTTTTTTTTTGGATTTTTCCCCCCGATTTTCTCCCTAATTTAGTCGTGTCCAATTCCTCCCCGTCACTAGGGGGCTCCCACATTAAGGCTACTACTACCACTCAGCCGGGAGGGCCGAAGACTATCACGTGTTTCCTCCGAACCACGTGACGCCAGCCGACCGCATCTTTTCGAACTGCTCGCTCGCGCACCGTTGGGGGCGGCGTAACACACTCGGAGGACAGCGCTATCCGCTCCCTCCGTTGCGCGAGCTCACAGACGCCCCTGACTGGCTGTAGAGCCGTGATTAATGTAGGAGCACTAAGTACCTCTCGTCCCTCCCGTCTGAGAGAGCTCGGCCAATCAGCTCTCTCTAGACCTCCGGCTGCGAGAGGTTACAGCACCACCCGGGATTCGAACTAGCGATCTCCGGATGATCAGTTCCTTTTCTTTCCTTCTCTTGTTTTCAGGAGAATGTAAGAGTTAGGGATCAGACCCGATACTCATGTGGACTTGTGGTTCCGTGGATAAAGACACATTTTACTCATAAAGTCTAAAACTCGCGTACTAGTAAACAATAAATTGTCGAAAAACCGTCACACTGCAGTGGAGAAGCCTGTAGCTTGGCTAAGACGCTTGTCTCTTGTAGTTACAGTAAGTCTGGAAGTGTTCTGACAGCATGGCAGGTTGTAAAGCCCTTCCCATCACATGTCAGCATGTTGAGGCTGTGTGTTTTTATTTTTGAAATCACCAGCTTGACGGACGCTGCTCGTCACTGCTAAGCATCTCGTTCTACGCTTCAGCCGATTCCCTGCCAGTATACTGTATATACCTCATCTTCTGGAATCTTCCTGCAGCTCCACAGAGTTTGGGTTTTGGCATGGGCCGTTGTATACATTCTTCTCGAAACGTTCCGCGTGGCCGCGCTCGCTCCCAGATGGATTCGCTTTTGTCTACATCCAGCAGAACCCGCAGAGAAGGAGGATATGCTAATGTTCGAGTGTGTGTGTGCTAGCGGTGAGGACGGAACGAGGGGGTTCTCTTTGAGGAAGAGAAAAGGGGTCGTTTGCATAAAGAGGGGACCCACCACACAATGACCTCAGTGTTCATTCAGAAAACTGGTCACTTCCCACAGCGGGACTAAACACGGGCTAAGCGCTAGCAATCACGTCGCACTATGAATGGAGATGCAACAGCATGGATATTTAGGACAACATATTTGATAATGTCTAACGGTAATCCATATACAAAACGCTATAACGCTGTTATCGTGGACATTCCTGATATATTCTTATTACGTCTCTAGCAAGCTAAAACCGTCTCGTTCAAGACCTCCATCCCTGACCCCTCCTCCCCTCCCCCTCTTACCCCCATTTTCCTCCCTCGTTTGCCCGTCACCCAGTTCCCACCCGACCAGTCATACATCAGCTTCCAGGGTGAAAGAACAAAGGCTAACACGTGCTGCGTTTAAGACACGTCGAGCGAGCCAACCGCTATTTCTGTATCACAGGGCGGAGTGACATGTTTGGACAAAAAACGCTATCCGCCCTCTTCCACTTACGCGAACTCACAGACGACCAAGGTTATTCAGTGTCGGTGTGATTGACAAGTGAGACACAGTAAGCCCCTCCCACCCAAAGAACACGCCCAGTTGTGCTCTTCCTGACGCATATAGTATCATAGGTATCTGTCGCATATTCAAGATTTGAGGTCTTAAAGGTCTTAGGAATCCATTCCAAAATAATAATAAAAAAATTAACAAAGGCTTTTTGTGCTTAAATGATAGTTTTTGTATAAAGTAAAGTTGTTGTTGTTGTGCTCGCTGATGCACGTTTTCCGTTTTCAGCACAGTTAACTCTAAATGTGTATAAGCCCCGCCCCTAAACGCCCTGTGCTAATGCTTTCATGTTGGTTTCTGTTTCTCAAAGCGCTTTTGGATTCCTTAACTAGCGTGAAAAAAAATCGCTATTCTATTCAGATTAAAATAAAACAAAAAAGTGATGAATAAAATGAAACACAACGCTTGAAAAATAGCGTGAAAAAACTCTAGGTCGAGTCATTTGTGTCCAATTTAAAAAAAAAAAGGGGGAAATGGAAAGTCAGCGTTTTTATTTATTATTTTATTGATTACTATTTTATTTTTATCTGAGGAGCTTGGTGATTTTTCATACCATTTAAGGAGGCCAAAAGTGCAACCCTGTAATCATCTGAGACACTGCATGTAACCCGGCATGAAAACAGCGCGCAGGGGCTGTTAGGGGGCGGGGCTTGTACACGTGTAGAGTTAACGGTGCCGAAAGCGAATCAGTAATCCGTTTTGTCCATTTTTTATTTAAGCACAAAATCAGAAATTGGAAAATGAGCCTTTTGGTTTTTTTTTTCATTTCATTTTTGGAAATTAATATTCTCTTCATTTGAAAAAAAAAAAAAAACCTTTTGGTTTTATGTAGAAAAACAAATGACCAAATGATACATAGATTCTAAGTGTGGGTCTTAATGCTCGTCCTTCACTTGATGTTTGTTATACTTCAGTTCCCATTCATTTCACTCCTCCACCAGATGCGCCATTTCTGTGTTTATGTAAATGAGCTACTATTGAGCCACACCCCCAGGAGAACAACAGAGCTGAGTAACAAGCCGGGGGAGGGGCTGTTCTTGTATGAGGTCACAAACGGGGGGAATTCTTATCAGCCAATATAAAAAGCAGGCAATGTTTATTTTTCTCACTTTTTTCGTTTGCACTGGAGACCAATCTAAAAATGCTTAAAAAAGTTTTTTCATCATGATAGGTGCCCTTTAAAACTTCATCATAAAACATGTGTACACACACTGGACTGATTTGCACGTCAAGCTTTTTTAGCTTGACCTGTTTCATCTGCTCGTGGTCCTGGCCATGGCTTCCTTGACATATTTTAATTCCTTTTTTTCTGATGGAAAGAAGTGGCACGAGTGTGACGTGAGGGACGGCAGGAGCTCAGCGGCTCAGAGAGTTCTGCGTAACAGGAAGTTTAAGAGCCAGAGAGTCACTGCTGGGATCTTCATGACCTAGAATGCTCAAGGAAAGAGGAGACAGCCTGAGGAGAAAGAGAGGACAGTGTGTGTGTGTGTGTGTGTGTGTGTGTGTGTGGTGAGATAAAGACGTTTTCATCATCCACCATCATCAATACGGCTAGACTAGCGGGTAGTGGCTAACTGCTAACATCTAACCTTGTGTTAATGGCTTCCTTATACGGATAGTCAGGAATGCAAGTAGGAAAAGCCTGGATACAGGTGGGAAAAGTGCTTAAACATGGACGATTCCGGTCCTTGTGGACGGACTGGCGGGATTAAAGAAGTTACTCGATTTGGAGACGGTTTATTGAAAACCACAGATACTGAATCTATAGAGTGCTTGGAAAAGGAGTGAAACTGTAAGAAAATGCAGGGTCTGAGCTGGAACATTAACAATCACATTTTTGAGATTTCAAAATGTGATATGTATTTGTTTAAAAGAGGGAATAATGTGTGAGATTTAAGGAATAGCTGTGAGGACGAAGGGGAAAGAAAAGAAAGAAATATGATGAAGAATTTAATGTTATAAGAAAAAACTATGAGGGGAAAAATGAGCGAGAATAAGGAGAAATGCGATATTAGCACTGACGTTTGGTGGTTTCCTGACGTACTTAGGGTTTTTTGATTTTATGATGCTATGAAAGCTTAATAGAAACGTTGCAGTCTTTTCCCAGGGTAGCAACATGTGGTGCAATACTCCCTAGTGATGTTAGGTGGCAGCAGTGAGTCGCAGCTTCCGGTTAGCCACGCAGTCATGAGGGTTAGACACCCGACACGCCGACATGTCCATCAATCCAGTGTAACTACAGTGGAATTTTAGTTGTTTAAATGAGATGTCATGTACAAAAACATAATGTCTGATCCAGACTCCAGTCCAGCAGGTGGTGCTATTGCACAAACCACACATGCGCTCAAAAGTACAGTGGAACCTTGGATTACGAGCATAATTCGTTCCAAAACACTCGTAAACCAAATCATCATTTCCCATAAGAAATAATGAAAACTCAAATTATTTGTTCCACAGCCCAAAAAAATAAATACATAAAAATAATTAATACAATCTATAAAATGAAAATAAAACAAATTAATCTGCACTTTAACTAAAAAGTACAAATAAATCCCGACAGATAAGTGTTTCCGTTGGTGCGCGCAGGCGCTGTGAGTGAGTGAGTGAGTGTGCGTGTGTGTGCGTGTGTGTGTGGAATTAGCCCCTTCCCTCGCCTCGTTTTACCCAGTAACACTCCTCGTCCCTCTCCAAACCTCGCATTTTAAGTTTCACAACAAACACACACACACACACACACACACACACACAGACACACACACACACACACACAACTGAAACACCGGGGAGGGGGTGAAAAGGCGAGAGAGCATCTGTGTGTGTGTGTGTGTGTGTGTGTGTGTGTGTGTGTGTGTGTGTGTGTGTGTGTGTGTGTGTGTGTGTGTATGTGTGTGTGTGTGTGTGTGTGTGTGTGTGTGTGTGTGTGAGAGACGAGCAGAGTTTCTGTTTGTTTGCGAAGCCGTGCGGGGGGGGTGAAAAAATGAGAGAGTGACGCTCGGTGTCAAAATAAGAGTCGCATGCGTGATTCATGATACTTGGCGCTCATAAACTAATACTTGCTCGGTTTCCGATTAAAAATGTATTAAAAATCTTTGCTCGGTTTGCGGAACACTCGTAAACCACCTTACTCGCAATCCGAGGTTCCACTGTAGTAGAAGAAAAATTTGAGCAAAAGCGGTTTGTGCTTTATGCAGAGCCTGTGGTCTATGTTACGCGATTTGGCAGTTTTAGAGAATTTAACGTTTAAAAGTGTACCTACATAGTTTACTTAAAAACGTGCGAATCGATTCTGAATCGGTTTGAAAAAATTTGACTCAGTTTATCGAATTGTTCAACAAAAGATTGATTAAAATCTTTTTAGATACATTTTAAATTTATATAACAGTCTTTGTGTTCGATTCATACGCCCCGGGACTATGTAACGTGTTCTGAGCACGTTTACGCTAGGCTAGGCTAACCCGTGATACTTATTTGGTAAGGTAGCCAAACAGTATTAAATGCATTTTTTTGACTTTTTCAACATGCTATAGGTTTATTGGGACGTATGTCAATCATAACGAGCTACAACAAGCCTCATCTGCATAGAGAAATAGAAGTTACAGCACAATATGTAGTGCGAAGAAAAAAAGGTGAATGTGACGTTTTGGGAAAAATTCATAACTTTAAAGGAGAAACAGGAGAGTATGAGTGTCTCAGAAGTGTTTTTATTAAACATCTTATTAGATGAGCTGCGAGTCCAAACCTGGTCCAGATAGAAGCTAATAAGTTTCTGGTTGAACTTTAATAAAGAGATGAGACATGGGATGTCTGCAGTTTTTTTGTTGTGAGAGCCGGCACAGTCTCAGGGCCGGAGCTCCAGTCGGCTTTAATTGCCTGCTTTGTTCTGCCGCAGCCTCGAGTACGAGAGCCTCGCTCCGGACGGACTGCAGGTTCACTGGAGGCGACGTTAAAAGCTCGTGTAATCTATGGGTTCACCTCAAACAAAAGCACACACATTTTTAAATCTCCCTGACGGAGAGCTGATAAGGTTTCATTACTAGAAGTGTGTAACACAAAAGAAGCTGTCGATGTGGAAGACGGACTGGAGCAGTGATTACACTAAACACAACCTCCGTTCCAGTATCACAATCATGTTTAACAGACAGGGGACAAATGAAAGGAAATCTCCCATCACGTCTTTATTTATTGATCAGATCAACACTGCAGTCGCAATACTGATTTTTATACTAAGATTAACACATTGTGATCCTGGTGGGCGTGGTCTATTCTAGGGCGTCTCAATTATAGCAAAAACTGAGGTCACGATTATTTAACATGATTAGCTACTAGTTTGTCAAAGCGCTGTGCTGAGGTTAATTTAGCAATGGTACAGATGTTGGGACGACATTATTATTAAGAGGTTGTTTTTGAAAGTTAGGACGACCTATAATGAAATTATATTGGAACAAGCTGACTGCATGATGACGGGATAACGTCTACCGAACGCCGCTAACACAATGTCGCATAAACGACTTCAGAACAATATTATAGTCGATCTGTGAATTTGTGATGTAGTCCAAAAAATGCCTATAAATGCTTATTTTTATAGTTTATACTTTAAATATGCTCCAACTTAAAGTTGTGTATTAACACTTAGCTTAATCCATTACCCTTAAAAAAAAAAAAAAGAATGTAAAGGTGAACCTGTATACCGTACGGTACTGTACCGCGTCTCCCGCAGTGCTAGAATGTAAAATACAGATGTTACTTCTCTATAAACTGTAACTCATACGAGCGTGTTTTCTTTCTATCAGTACTGTGGCGTAAATACGGTAATAATTCACCATCAGAAGACGCATTTTCCTCTACGGTTGCTTTGTGTTCTCTCTACAGTACTAAAAACGTGTATACAGTATTATATGTTATAGGGAAATGTCGCTGAGTTTATGGTAACATGTACAAAATTTATAAATGATATTGTTTCTAATAGTTTAGCGCTAAAACGCATAAAAAGTTTTTATACATTGCCACGGAAAAAGCCATAAAAGAAATTTCAAGTTATATTTGCGGTTTTCCGCAAACAATTATTATTCAGGTTCTAAGCAGAAATCAGCAAACGACTGAGGCTGCGAACTCTGAGCCGCGACTTCGCCTCCAACTCCAGCAATTGTTTTGAGAACACTGCGTGCAAACCACTGG
>CM059209.1:36157556-36215056 GCA_030347435.1 Clarias fuscus | reverse complement strand
AGAGCGCAGTCTCAATTCATCACATCATGGATTCCACGAGTTGTTGGAAGACGATTGTTTGAGCACCTGGTCCACGCTGATGTCCCTGCACGATGCCGCCATCACACCACATTCTACAGGGTGTTCCAAAAAACAACATGGATAGTTCTCGCTCAAATGACCCCCATCACGCTGATCTCTTGGCTCTTGCCTGGTCAGCCCCATGGACTGTTTGATGATGTAAAACCCCAGTTCAACCCTCATCACCATTTCTAGTTTCTGTCCTCATCGTGGCCTCAGGATCTTAGGTGGAACCTGGCCTATGGCTTATGCCTTATACTTAGATATCTGCATAAATGAGTGGGTGCGTAGGTGTGAAGCCACCCCCCCCCCCCCCCCCCCAAAAAAAAGAAGACATTCATACTTCAGTCGCATAAGTATTCACCCTCTAGGTTACGGAACCGCCTCTTTAGGACCTCAGCGTTCATCATGTCTTGCACGCGGCAGCTGGAAGCATTACATGTTCATTCGTGATGAACAAAAATGATAAAACAAAGCAGAGCTTGTTATGTGAGCTTGTGTAGGTGGTTCTTGTCTTTGAACAAATCTGCTGAATAATTATGATCGTTCCAGGAAGCTAGCCTAGGCAACAGCAAAAAAACAAACAAACAAGAAATCATCTCACCTCGGATTTTATAAACGCATTCATAATTTTTTCGAGGTGAGGTTTGCAAGTATATTGCATGAAACAGAGTCTCATTTTGAGTTTTTCGTCAGGATTCATTTAAATATATTCTCTATATATAATCCCCTGCTACACTGATGCACTTATCCCGGCGTTTCAGTAATGAAACCATCAAGGTAGAAAGTTTTCTCGGACTGCCTGATTCACATTTAAAACACCGGCCTCCCAGGAACCCCTGCAACGCCCCAAACATGTGGAAATGTCTTGGAGCGAGGTGAGGACTGTACGAGGCGGACGTGGCAGTAACTCCCAGCTGAGATCTGTGGTGCCGGAGAATGAGTGTGTGTACAGTTCACACAGACAGATGCGTCTCTTCTGCAAGCTGGCGACATCGATTTTCAAGAATCAGACGCTCCACTTGATGAACGTTCACGATTTTCATGATTGTAATGGGCTCCGAGTCAACTCCGTCATTCACGGACGTACGGCGGTCTTTAAAACGTTTGCACCGTCCAGATGTCTCACTGCGGCTAAGAGTCTCGTCACCGTACTGTCCTTGAAGTCTGTTCAACACCTTCATTTACCAGAAATTCCATCACAAGTCCCGGTTACATTTAATTGGTTCTAGCCGTGGTATTTACTTGGAACTTTAAACCACACCTGCTGTCAATGTGACTGCAAAGTTACTTTCTCTCAAAACCAAAAAATGGCCTCGTATTCAGCCCGCCAGATGTTACATTACAGAAGGGAGAAACAGAACTTTTGTAGAAACCAGAGCCCCATATGTTATTGTGCCGAACAGTAGCGAGCCTAATACAACTGTGAAAACACTTCTCACTGTTCAGCGCTCACACTCTCAGCTCTCGAAACACTCGTCACCCAAACAAGGGCTAAAGAACGGGTTCATCAGTCAGAGCTTTGACATTTTGTAGTAAGCGCATTTCTCGGCAACGGAAAGGACGTGACGTGAGCGCGTTCCTGAACCCGAGCCTGGAGAGCGTCCAGGAGACCCGGCTTGACGTCAAAGCCGCGCGAAAACACAATCGCTGATGGCAATCAGCATCTGATCCTTTACTTACTTACATATCGCGTCCTTCATATAAACGGTACGAAGTGTGTTCGCAAGCGGAATGGAGAGCAGTGAGGACCGTCTTGTCTGTCGCCCGTGTTTATACAAGCGTGTGATCGGCAGGACAGGAAGCGCAGCGTTACAGTCTCATTAGAGGATGTGCAGGAGGGCAGGTCTGACCCACTTCCCAAAGAATGAACCTCCGTATCATGTTTTTCAAAGGATGTCTATCACTATTTACATTTTGTACGCGTGGGTTTTTAACACACGCCCCTCTAGACTTGTTAAGTGAATAATAAAATGCGGGACCTTTAATCGTCTTTAAAGCCTGCTTCGGTTCTCCGTGCTTCAGTTTCGTTCAATCAGAGTTCTGTTTCGGAAATAACCTTTAGACTGTTTCTGTAGTATCTAGGATATAAAAAGTAGGACAGTAGAGAAACCCTGTTCCGGATTTAGTCCACTCGTCCCAAGTGAGTCTTTCCTGTTCGGGCTACAGGAATGCCCAGATTTTTAGAGAAGGGAGAACGGAAGGACATCTTGTTATTATTTTTTTTTTCATTTGTTAGCTGCGGAACAAGGCACTTGTTATTATCAGTGAGTCAGGAACAGACCGAGTTGATCAGTTACGTGGACAGTTTACACGCTTGTTCAACCTTATGGATGTAACACTTTCTGTATGTTGAGCAAAGGAATCACCAGTCACCACGCCATACAATATTATCACCAGGTCTAGGTGCTCACTCGATTAATAGTGACATTTTATACAGCGGTACCTCGGTATATAAATTTAATCCGTCCCGAAGGCGAGTTCTTAATTAAGGTGACATTTCGTATTGTGAAGCGCATTGTCCCATAGGAAATAATGTAAACGCGGATAATTCGCTCCAGCCACCCAAAAATGTTAACAATATTACCAACACTATAATCATATATTTGCACATAAAAACAATCAAAACATTTAGCAAAGATGTGTAAATAAAGAGAAATATGAAATAAATGGACATTAAACCTTAATTTATGATTCCTCTTGGCACCGGCTGCTTTAAAACCAAACCGAAAGCGGCTGTCTTTTCTTTTTGCTACCGTCCTTGATAACATTCTTGAGACCCGTGGTGCTGCGTGTCACTAAATCTAACACCAAAAAAAAAAAAAAATTCACTTCGCTTGGATTTCCACTGATGCAAAAGAGTTTTAATCGGATCCCAGTCGTACGCGCGACTTAGCCAGCGTTCGGTTCACTCGCTCTTATGGCGAAAATTATTAAAGCGGGGTGCTCATATGCATTGGTACCGTTGTATCGTGATTGTCTAAATATTGCAATTCGTTATTGCACTTTTTCCAATTTTGCTACAATTTTATGACCTCGAAAGTTTTTACGTCAGAGGTTTTGTACCTTAGCTATAATTCAACGGCTTCACAACTGAATTGAACACGAGTAATTAAACATAGCCCGTTCCTTATAACCAAAATTTTCTCACTTAAAAAAAAGAAGTGCAGCATTTAAACAATACGGACGAACTTCAAATACAAGAGTTTAACATTTAACTTCAAATTTAATTAAACGCAAAGATACATTTGTACTGAGCAGCACGTATTTCTGTCCTCCACCGTAATTATTCATTTTGAAGAAACATAACAAATAATTCACTCCTACCACATGGGATGCCGGAGTGGGAATAGTTTGGATGGCGCCACCTGTAGGATTATGAAGAAACTGCGGCGTTTACACGGCCACATGTTCGCGACTGCTCAACACGCGCTCAAGACTTTGCTGTCGTCTTACCGCCGAAAGACCGCATGCAGCATCGAACACATGTTTAGTGACAAATTAGTAAACTGTAATAAATCATTTAAGAGTCGGAAAAATAAATGAATCAACACAAAAACGAATCACGATGCATAACTGAATGAAATCTTCACATCTAATACAGTATATACATAATATATCTCACAATACAGTATTTAGCTATAAAACTGTCATTCACTCTCTTCATCACACACTTTAAAATTCTGATCAAATTGAGTTTGATTATGGTTTTGGCTTCTATCGTTGATACGGGCCAAAAGTTTGTGCACCCCAGACCATCACACCCATACTGTACACATCTCATTCTAGATTTATTCCCGCATGTTTGCGGTTCAACTAGATTTCCGTGCGTGGCTGTTGGGATTTGTGATCGTTCACGCTTTCTACAAGAGCGTTGATTTTGGGATGCAGATTCGGCTCTTGGTCCAGTTCATCCCAAAGTAGTGCAGTGTGTTTGAGCGATCACTCAGGGCTCTGTGCACGACACTTCCTCTCTCCTACTCTTTTTCATTCATCTTCCATTCTGAACACTTCAGTCAAGGCACCATAATGCTCTCTGAGTCTGAAAAGGGTTCCACCGTGAAGCTTTTTTTTTTGTTTAATCTTTAATGGCAGTACCTGACTCGAGTTATAGTCTGGGCAAGCTTTTGTCACACACACCCTTGTGGAACCTCACCGCTGTCACTTTGACTTACTTCTCCTAGACGTTTGCTTGAATGTGAGACGTCTTAGCTCGGGCTTAATGCTCGCTAAAGGCAGTGAACCGCAGCGCATGATGTAAGTCTTCCAAAATGATTTCCACTCTAAACCACAAGTATCTGGAGCACCTCCTAACCAGAGAAACATACAATTTGCTTTAATGAAGTCGAACGCTCTGCTGAATGACCTAAAAGTGGCTGCGGGTATCGGGGCAGAATCGGAGCAGGTCCGGGATTCGCCGGCCCGCGTTGTTCTGAGGCTTGTGGAGGCTCCTGCAGAGCTTTAGGTTGGCGGGACGCTGCAGCAGCGCTGATAACGTGTCATGCTTATTTTGGGAGGAAATTAGGTGGAAATTGCTATTCGTGGAACAGATTGTCTCTACCGTCTATTTCCTGAAATCATACGAGTTTTAACAATGAGCCGAGTCCTGTAGCTGCAGCAGAATGCTGAGGTCTTATGGTTTGAAGACGGTCCATGTTTAATGTTTACTTATAAATCTTTTTTCCTTTTAAATTTTATGATGCAGTACTGCTTTTTTAATGCTTTAAATTCTAAAGCGGTTGCCTTGTTCTGTCTTTCAATTTTATCCTGTTATGTTTTTAGATGATTAAATTGATTTAAAATAGTTTTTATTTAGAACTGCACCATGTTACCATCTAAAATACAAACATATAGAAATGAATTATAAAGAAATCTCTCATTTATATATAGTGAAAAATTAACAAATTGAATTCGTTCCAGAGGCGGCGACTTAAGGCGAAGTTTCGAACGGCTCGCTGACATACGCTCAAACTTAGCCAATGTTCAGTCCGGCCCGGTTTGGTCGCTTGTACGCCGAAAATGCTTCGTATGCCGAGGTGGATTTCTTGCAGACTTTCTGTTCTTATGCTGCAATTAGTTTAATTTAATATCATTTTATTTTATGCTCTCCTGCTGTATGTTATCCTACGTATTCATTTCTGTTTTGCTATCAAAATGTGTTTGTGTTTCTGATTGGCTGACGAGCATCACCAGGGCTTACCCCATATGATGTCATCATGATACGCAGGTGCTGATTTGATTTGTATCGCCATTCTGTAGGCATCACGATTTTAGAAATTTTAGGATTTTGTTCCAATTGTAAACAAATTCAGCAGATAATTCGCTCCTACCACACAACATGCTGTGCTGTCGGCCCATGTGCGAATAGATTAGTGCGCCACCTGTAGGATCATAGAGGACCTAATTTTTTTTACATATGTTACCATCTCAAATGCAAACATATCTAAATTAAAAACGTATTTACAAAAACTCATGAATTGGCACACAAAAGAAATCTCTAATTCTTATATACAATTCTAAACAAATCATTTGCTCAGGACACCGTGTGTGTGTGAATAGTTTAGGATTATAGACGAATGGCAGCATTTTACAATAAGAATATATATATATATATATATATATATATATATATATATAAAAAAAAAAAAGAATACAGATTTGGAATCATGATACATAAATGAATCAATGTTTATTTTATTTTCTCTGGAGCACAGACACATGAACGACATTGCATTTCAGTCCAAATGAAATGATTAAATAAATGTTATTATTATAAAAGAACTTTAACTTTTTAAATATCACATGTTGACCTTAAGGAATTATTTCAAACAGTAAAAATAAACCTATTTTCATCAAATAGAAGGGTACTGAAACGTATGTAATGTTGTATTATTATCATTTCGTTATCTACTCATTTTATTATTTATATCATAGACATATGTATTGAGATCATTTTGACTAGAAGTGCATTTCAGACTTTTCAGGCTTTCTTTTCATTTCGTTTCCTGCCTTTTTTGCGGCTCCTTCTCTCACATGTCTGGCTCTAATAGTCCGTAATAAAATGACGTTTTATATTTTATAAATTACTACCAATAAATATGAGTTGTCCTCCTCAGGGAGGTTTTGGTTTAAAAAAAAAAAAAAAAAAAAAGTGATAAAGTCAAAAGTCAAAAAAGTTGACTGGTGGTGAGGACATGTGAAGATAATAATTGAAATGGCTTTGAGATGACGAGTCCCAGGTGGGCAGTTATTTAAAATTTTCAGTGTAGGAGCATTTATTATTACTCAGATTTTTTGGCATCTTAAATGGTCCCTCGGGGAACCCCTAAAATCCTGTATAAGGAGAATTTCTGTTCTTCCTGGAAAGGCTCCAAGTAGAAGCACTTTGGAGTGGTGGAACCATCCCATCAGCCATTGCAAAAAAGCCCCGGAGAAGCTGTTCCACAACCTCCATGTACAGTATTGAGTCATATAAAACTTGATGGCCAAAATATCTATATTTTAAAGTTGAATTCCACAAATATGATGTTTAAACAAATGGTATTCGAGTTTTATCGAGAATCGAAGATAAGCTTCTTCTCAGTCGTAACTGCTGTTTCTTTGGGTTCAGACAAACCCAAACCTCTCTGAATTGTATCTGTAGCTTCATCTTTAAACCCCTCTCTCTGGACTTTATCACTTTCTGTGCAGGCCGTTAGTCAGATGTCCATCATTCAGGATCTGGTCTTTTCAGCCTTCTTGACTGACAGGGAAAACTGCAGTGTGTCTGGATTAATTTCCACCTCGCTGTCAGAGATATCTGCCAATCACCTTCGTGCTTCCTTTCTTCTTCATCTTCTTCAAAAAGGCCCTCATGATGTTCAGGATCAAAGGCTAATTGGATCCTTTACCCAAATTGCTTCTCTTGATTCTTCCCTAATGACCTGGTGGTGAATAGGATATTAGCCTGGCTTGTAAAGACTCATTTAACCATCTGGTGTGAACTAGCGAGCCCGTATAGCTCATTGTTCTATCAATGGAGCGCTACTGAGAAGGAAATTATCGCATGAGGAACCATGTAGAGAGCCATGGAACCGACCTGAAACCATGTACAGTTCGATCCTTTGTGCAAATAAACAGCTGATTTATCCAAGCTTAACTTACTGGGAAACACCCAGATGTTCGACTAGGAACTACTGAGCCGTCTAGGAACTACTGTATGTCTATTCTTCTTCTCTGATAAAGAAGCACTCCTGGTTTCTTCATTTATCAAAATATCTGAACCTGTTGGTTAAAAGAAAACTAAAAATGGCTATTTTAGAAGCTATGGTCTAGCCATTGCCTTCGATGATGTAAGTGGAGCAGAGGCAAAATTATCCTCAAGAATGCATGTTAAGAACAATGAAATTTCAAAAAAGTTTGGTCTGTAAAATGTCTTGTGAAGATGCAACTGCGGTTAACTTTGAGAACTGTGTAATGCTCATTCATTTTCTTCAATGGAAAAGTACTCGAACTAGTTACTTTATCAGAAATGAACGCTGTAATGTAACTGATTACTTTTTAATGACAGTAATTTTGTAGTGTAATTAGTTACTTTAAAACAAACATTTTCTATACAGTCAACTTCCAAAGGGTCGTGGTTCAGAGTTCACTGTCGTTTGCGGATTTTTCCTGAGAACCGAACTAATAATTGCTCGCGGAAACCCCCGCAATTTCGTGGAAACCGCAAATAACCTCCGCAATTTTTTGTGGCAATATAGAATTTTTTATGCGTTTTAACTGTAAACTATTGAGAACAATATTAATGTAAATTCAGCTACATTTCCATATAAAATATAATACTGTATAATGTTTTTGGTTCTGTAGAGAGCAGTGTTGGGTGTACTTTGTAACGTGGTAGAGTACTCTGATTACTTTTTTGATGTAACGAGTAATCTAACGCGTTCAGTCCGCCATTCAAGTAATTAGTTACTTAGTTACTTTTTCAAAAATGTCATCCGTTATTCAGACAATTTATGTCATTAGTGAGTCAGACAGCAGTCATTCCCAATCCATTAGTATGTGTGTGTGCGTGTGTGTGTGTGTGTGAGAAAGTTATCCTACAAGCCCCGCCCCCGCTATCCCACCCCCCTCTGTTATTCCTGCCTTTATACCCCTACTGTATCTCACCTTTGCGGTTTGACTATGCGAGGACCCGGAAAGATGGAAACTTAATCACAGCGGCAAGACTGGCGGTGAATCATGATGAACCGTACTTACGGCCACCGCGCGAAACCGCGTAGGTGAGATAGGGGTATTAGTAGTAAACAGATTATGGGCCAAACTTCACTGAGTGATGATGGTAGAATAATTATAAAGGTCTCGACTAAAACAACACGCATGAGGAAGCACAAAGGAGTTTTCATCTCCTGCAATGGAAAAAGTACTCGAACTAGTTACTTTTATCAGAAAGTAACGCAGTAATGTAACGGATTACTTTTTAATGGCAGTCATTTTGTAGTGTACAGTCGTGGCCAAAAGTTTTGAGAATGATACAAATATTAGTTTTCACAAAGTTTGCTGCTAAACTGCTTTTAGATCTTTGTTTCAGTTGTTTCTGTGATGTACTGAAATATAATTACAAGCACTTCATACGTTTCAAAGGCTTTTATCGACAATTACATGACATTTATGCAAAGAGTCAGTATTTGCAGTGTTGGCGCTTCTTTTTCAGGACCTCTGCAATTCGACTGGGCTGCTCTCAATCAACTTCTCGGCCAAATCCTGACTGATAGCAACCCATTCTTTCATAATCACTTCTTGCAGTTTGTCAGAATTAGTGGGTTTTTGTTTGTCCACCCGCCTCTTGAGGATTGACCACAAGTTCTCAATGGGATTAAGATCTGGGGAGTTTCCAGGCCATGGACACAAAATTTCAACGTTTTGGTCCCCGAGCCACTTAGTGATCACTTTTGCCTTATGGCACGGTGCTCCATCGTGCTGGAAAATGCATTGTTCTTCACCAAACTGTTGTTGGATTGTTGGAAGAAGTTGCTGTTGGAGGGTGTTTTGGTGCCATTCTTTATTCATGGCTGTGTTTTTGGGCAAAATTGTGAGTGAGCCCACTGCCTTGGATGAGAAGCAACCCCACACATGAATGGTCTCAGGATGCTTTACTGTTGTCATGACACAGGACTGATGGTAGCGCTCACCTTTTCTTCTCCGGACAAGCCTTTTTCCAGATGCCCCAAACAATCGGAAAGAGGCTTCATCCGAGAATATGACTTTGCCCCAGTCCTCAGCAGTCCATTCGCCATACTTTTTGCAGAAGATCAATCTGTCCCTGATGGTTTTTTTGGAGAGAAGTGGCTTCTTTGCTGCCCTTCTTGACACCAAGCCATCTTCCAAAAGTCTTGGCCTCACTGTGCGTGCAGATGCGCTCACACCTGCCTGCTGCCATTCCTGAGCAAGCTCTGCACTGGTGGCACTCCGATCCCGCAGCTGAATCCTCTTTAGGAGACGATCCTGGCGCTTGCTGGACTTTCTTGGATGCCCTGAAGCCTTCTTAACAAGAATTGAACCTCTTTCCTTGAAGTTCTTGATGATCCTATAAATTGTTGATTTAGGTGCAATCTTAGTAGCCACAATATCCTTGCCTGTGAAGACATTTTTATGCGACGCAATGATGGCTGCACGCGTTCCTTTGCAGGTCACCATGGTTAACAATGAAAGAACAATGATTTCAAGCATCACCCTCCTTTTAACATGTCAAGTCTGCCATTCTAACCCAATCAGCCTGACCTAATGATCTCCAGCCTTGTGCTCTTCAACATTCTCACCTGAGTTAACAAGACGATTACTGAAATGATCTCAGCAGGTCCTTTAATGACAGCAATGAAATGCAGTGGAAGGTTTTTTTTTTTTTTACGGGATTAAGTGAATTTTCATGGCAAAGAAGGACTATGCAATTCATCTGATCACTCTTCATAACATTCTGGAGTATATGCAAATTGCTATGATAAAAACTTAAGCAGCAACTTTTCCAATTTCCAATATTTATGTCATTCTCAAAACTTTTGGCCACGACGGTACATTAGTTACTTTAAAAAGTAACGTCCCCCAACTCTGGTAGGGAGAACACAGAAAGCAAACGTAGAGGAAAATGCAGCTTGTGACGGTGAATTATTACCCTACAGAAATTTTTTTTTACCCTACAGTACTTATACCAAAGAAGACATGACTTACAATACATATAAGGGTAACATCTGTATTATATGTTCTAGCACTGTGGGAGAACAGCAGTACAGTACTGCACGGTACACGGGTATACGGTATCCATCTTTCAATCCATCTTGAAAACAATGAAACTTCTAGTAATCTGGGACGTAAGGGTGTTTCAAGTCAAGTACAGTACAGTAGGCTTTTGTTGTCATTTCAACCATATACCGTTCAGTACACAGTGAAAAGATACAATGTTCATCCAGGACCAACATAAATTAACAACATAAACGTATAAACCTAGCTAACTAGCTAATTAGATTCTTCTTCTGTTTAAAAAAAAAAAAAAAAAAAAGCCAGATGTTTTTATATCAGTTAAACAAGGGCTAACAGCTTTATTTCCCCATGGTGTATCACGACCAAAGTTGGGTCTTTCTTAAGAGAACAGTAGACAAGCCTGAGTCGTTTTTTTTTTTATACTTATAAGAAACTTTTTTTTTATTCCTTATTTTATGCTACAGTATTCTAAAGACATATATTTCTCCAGCTAATCTTTTCTCGTTAGGGCTGTGCTCGGGAAAAAAAGGAAAACATTGATACTTGTCCAATAGCAGCAGCGCACTTCAAAGTGTTTGACTCCATTTCCACCACCGTTTGCTACAAGCGCTAAGCTTCCTGGCGTGAAGACCCGCACATGGTGGAAAAATGCCCCGACTGCTACTAATTAAAGATCCGTTCCATATAAACTGGAGAAATATTTATTATTATTTATTATTTATTTATCAATCTCTATTTTTTCTATGATGTCACTACTGTATGTCATATAAACTATAACATATTACACATTAATATACCGTAAAAATGGTCTGTATAGAAAATGAATCGGCACTTTCTGACCAGAGCTCATGAGCGTCGTGGTACGATTTGGATCACGGTCCCGTACATCTTAAAGCCAATTAAAGCCCAAATCTTCACTTTAGACTCAAAAGGATCATTTCCGAGCAGCGTTTCTGATGCGAATCCCCCGTCTGTTCCGTAAAGCCGCTAACCGGTCGTCTTTCCTTTTCCTTCACATAGTTTCCTCCATAGGGAAGAAACAAACAGACCATCTGCTGCGACTGACTCAGCCATGCTTCTTTAGGAGTCGCTTGCTGTCGGGCCAAAACGCTTTAAGGATAGAAAAGCCTCGGAAAGACGTCTCTCCTCCTGCCAGCTCCTATATTTAACCGGTGCTGACGCAGCATGTTCAGGGACAGACTTGAGAATGAGAGGCCGTTTCAGGGCAGAGACAACAATACAGTTTTTACGGGCAGATAGTGAAATGTCAGCGATCTTAGCATGATGTGCGTGTAGACTGTGATTTCAAAGCGTCTACTGTATGAGAATCAGTCAGAGTTAAAGTCGAATTATTTTTGGTGTCTTATTGGACCAGATCCGATCAAAGCTTTTTTTTTTTTCTTCTTAGAAAGATGAAAAAAATCTGGGCGGTGAACAAAATAACCCTGGAGTCTTTGCGTCTCGGTTTAAATGCAAGTCTGGGGAGGTTCAACAATGGGATTAGAAAGATTCACCGCAGATATCATCTACATTCCATTCGACTTGTGTATCGAGTACATGACTTTATGCTGCATCGTACCTCCGGCCCTGTAATGCCTGCTGGACTCGGATGCGCGTGCAGGATATTCCCTGGTTGTAAATGATCGCACTTTCTCACTCAAAATCTGATGTTAACGTCAGTAGTTTTTGATGGTGATGTGCATCAGAGTCAGAGGTTTTATTCGATTCGGTTTTGAGGCATCGTGATTCCTGATTCGATTTGATTCAGTCTCAAACAGTTATATCTCTTCCAGGGGTTGACGTATTTTGAACCCTCTCCGTACAGTTTCTAATAATAAACGTCTCGATATTGGCGCGAAAAAACCCGGTGCCGATCCGATTGAAATTCTGTAGGTATCATGATTTTATAAATGCCCTGATTCGATATTAAATTTGTCCCCCAATTTTGTCACGATTTTAAACCTTTAAAAAAAGGTTTTGGGACATCAACAGCAGCGTTTGATCGCTACAAACTAACTTCAAGAATCATCAAAAGTGTGAATCAAATATTAATCAAAAACCTACTCGTTGATTCAGTACATCTGACTGACTGAGCATTGTTATGGTGTCAGGTGATGTCTTTAGTGGATCCAACCCGAGACAGTAGAGCCGAGAAAATGGCTAATCAATTTAATCAATAAAACCTAATCAATTGGAACGTTTCCTTAACTAGCTCTCTTGATAGCTTTGAAGTGGGACTGGAGGTTCTGGTCCATGTTTAAACGAGACCTATTACTCAAAATTCACCTTTTAGTCCTGTGTTGCAACATTTAGATCTGGATTCATCAGTGTATGTCTGGTCTTTTTTTTTTTTTTTTCCATTTTTCCATTTTTCCCAGTCTTCTCTGGGATTTAAACAAGCAAATTAGATTTTTCCTCCCCTAATATGACCTCATCCTGTATAAGAAGAGCCCCTCCCCGAGCTTGAAAAGGTGCGTTTCCAATGGACAAGACAGGACCTTTAATGTTACAGTAGGATATAAACTATCTTGTGGACATTTGTCTTCTGATATCTTTTGAAACTTTGACATTTTTGATGTCATGTTTGCAAACATTGTCTTTCTTTCCTTTTTTGTTTAACGTGGGACTTTAAAGTGTTAAAAAGAAATCACGCCCATGAAGCACTCTCAGAGCTGTGAAGAGAACGAGCCCATTGGTTTTGTCTCCTGGTAAAGCCATTTCACGTTGTTCTGCCAGTGGATCTGTGACATGCTGAGTGTGTTTTCCTGGCTGTGGTTCTCAACATGTGTGTTCCAGAGGCTTAGAGGAGAGAGAGAGAGAGAGAGAGAGAGAGAGAGATCTCCTGTGACAGAACATTGAACGGAGCTCATCTGAAACACCCTGAGTGAGACGCAGCCTGATGTTTCTGACCTCAGTGACTTCATGTTCCTGTGATGATGAGGATGTGAGGAAGGATCGGCTCAGCCAAACACCTTACACGTGATTTGCATAAAACCGAGACGCCGTCTGCGTGAACGTGAACATAAAGCTCTTGTTAGTTTCTGAGGCAGATCTCCTTTTTTTTCTCCGTCCGTCATCCACGTGTGCTAACTCGCACAACCAGTCAACGTGCAACACATCGACCTCTCTTTCCATCTTTTTTACTCTTTCTCTCTTCCGCTTTGCGTCAATCTTTTCTCTGCTCTCCTCTTTGTTTTGTTTCTTTCTCTTCTTTTCTGTCTCGCACTATATTCGGTTTCGTCTCTTTTCTGAAAAGTCATTATGATTTTCGTGTCTCTAACCTTCAGCCAACTGATTTGTCTAGAAGACAAATTTTCTTATCCCACTGGAAAAAAAGGATGATGCGCCGGTGTCTTCTTGTCTTTCTGTCCCAATGCCTTCTTGTTACCATGTCCCGGTGTTTTCTCATCTTTCTGTCCAAGTGTCTTCTTGTCCTCTTGTCCCAGTGTCTTCTCATCTTTCTGTCTGTCTCAGTGTCTTTTTGCCCTCATGTCGTCCTCTCTTCGTGTCGCAGTGTCTTCTCGTAACCATGTCCCAGTGTTTTCTCATCTTTCTGTCCAAGTGTCTTCTTGTCCTCTTGTCCCAGTGTCTTCTCATCTTTCTGTCTGTCTCAGTGTCTTTTTGCCCTCATGTCGTCCTCTCTTCGTGTCGCAGTGTCTTCTCGTAACCATGTCCCAGTGTTTTCTCATCTTTCGGTCCCAGTGTTTTCTCATCTTTCGGTCCCAGTGTCTTCTTGTCTTTTTGGTAGCAAAAAAAAAAGGTTAAAATTTCAAAAAGCTGTAAAAAGCAGAATATTAGGAGCAGGGCCAGAAGATGATCAAAAAGATGCTATGATGAAATCAGAAGAAGAGAGAGAGAGAAAGCATAAATACTGTGGAGGAAGAAAACCTGCAGCATCATAGCATCAGCCAGGAGGAGAGCGCACACACACACATTTTAACTGTGTTTACCGTCTCTTTATTCTTTTTATTTTGTCCTTTCATTGCTTTTTGTCTATTTTTCACTATATATATATATATATATATATATATATAAAGATTTTCCCTTCTTTTCTTTTTCTTTCTTTCTTTTTCTTTCCCTATTTTCACTTTTATGTTATATTTAATTGCCTTGCCTTCTCTGTCTTTATCATTTCTCACAACTCACACCTTTCTCTTTCATTCTCCTATCTATCTTTCTTCCTTTCTTTTCCCTCCCCCCTCGCCCCCTCTCTCTGTCTCCTCCCCCATCTCTCTCAACCTTCTACCTCTTAAAATGTTTTTTTTTTTTTTTTTTTATCTTTAATTTCCATCGAGTCCCTCAAGGTCTCACCGATGCTATTGTTTGTTGCCATGGAAACTGACTCCGGGCGTGTTGCCGTGGAAACGGAGGTTCGGCCGCCCACGGCTCTGGGCAGAAGAACCTTTTCATGAAGGCAGTAAGAGGCTCCGAGAGTGGAAGGAGTTAGTCAGCATCTCGATGGGCCAAAACCAACACACACACACACACACACACACACACAGACACACACACATACAGAACAGGCTGGGAAGTGAAAACATTACAAAAAATAATAATAACAGACTACCCTGCCTGAACAGTGGTTCATTTATTTTGTTGAACGTCTGTTGGATGAAACCCGATCGTCGTCCTGACGATAAATCAGATTTGGATTAGATTAGAATTGCGAAGCTTTCGATATCTAGATCTCTTCCTTTGTTCTCCTGAACGCTGTCCAGTCCGCAGTCAATTCCACTAATGAATAATTCAAAACACGCGTCACGCTGAGCGAGGATGAAGGATGGATGCTGGATCTGATGCTGCTACTGGTAGTGTGTGTGTGTGTGTGTGTGTGTGTGTGTGTGTGTGTGTTGTGAGAGGGGTCTTATAGGATGATTGCATTGCCTGGCTTTACTGTAAACCTGTTGTGTGTAATGGCTGGGTTTATGTCTACATCCTGGTGAATTGTCAGGGAGTTTGTGTCACTGATCTGCATGGAGTAGAAGCAACGTTACACAACGCTTACACAACGCTTACACAACGCTTACACAACGCTTACACAACGCTTTAACCTTAAATTCCACGTCTTATCATGAAGGATTGATATTTCATTGATAGTTCATTTTCTATCTGGTCATATGACTGGTCACATGGTAGCACCATTGGAGACGCACGGCGTGGTTGGAGTTGGAGTTCATGCCCATGGACTCGGCTGCCTCTTTCCCCTTCCCGGTGATGGAACCAGAACCGGCGGGGTGGCGTGCTTTCCATCGGTGTGTATAATGAAACAGCTGTTTTTTCCAGGTGCACACATCTTTAGCAAGTCATGTGACCCACGCAATAGGGAAATTGGACACCCTTTTCCCCACTGCTGTCATGTGACCCTCGGTGTGGTGCTGAAAGTGGTGAGATCCAAGGCTTAATAATTCCCTTCCGTTGTCCAAGAAGGTCTGCAGGACATATGATGGGAACGTTCTTGATTCTTGTTGGGGCTTATTACTGAAAAATATCGCTTTTTGTGGTGTTAAGAGGAGAACGTTGATGCTTGTGGGTGTGTCATGGAGGTTTAGGCTTGTTGAAGGTGTTAGCTGGGGCTTTTGGTTCTTTGGTTGAGATGATGGATGATTGTTGATTATTGCATTTGATGACGAAACACCAGTTGTTTTTGATGAAGAGTGTTGATAATGGGGAACATCCGTGTTTCTTGGACTTCCATGGTCTCTTGGTGTTGGAGTTCCTCTGGGTTTCTTCTTACTTCCAAAAAAACAAAACAAGCTTGGGTTTGATGCTTCTTGGTGTAAGATTGGTGCGTGGTGTGTAAATCGTGCCTGGTGATAGACCGTCCCGCTGTTCAGGGTGTATTTTCACCTTCTGCTCAGTTCTCCCAGGATAAAACTCCACTCCCTTCCTTGCTGCCTGTGCGTTCGTGCCGTAGATCTACACAGGTTTGTGAAAAGCTGTGAAATTTCCCGCGCATATGTGATTTGTCACACACCCCTACACTTCTGCGGCTGAGCGTTACACACGGCGTCGGCTTCCACCTCGTCTCACGGGTTCACGCACCCTAAATGCGATGTTCAAGCGTCTGAGAAACGTTCACAGAAGCGCAGCTGCAGCATGATGTTTCATGGGAACACGCAGCGGTCTTTGCCCGCCTGTTTATTACTCCTCGTGTTGGGGCGTCTGGCAGGAGAATATTTTGGAGGATTTGTGTGTTGTAGTGTAGATGTGAAGGCTGCCTGAGTGTGTATTCGGTTCTGGCAGACTGAGACTCCCTCCTACGTGCCTAAGCCTACGCTTTGCTCGCATGTTTGTTTCTCAGTCAGGTATTTACCGCACGCCTCGTTAGGCTCATCGTTTGACAGACTCCGCCATTAATAACCCTCAATTAGCGGCACGTCGCGGAGTTCACTTCTGCAGCTTGTTTAGTAAATCCGTGGCTCCGTGTTCACGATCCACAAAATCACGTATCCATAAACACGTAGCTACTCATCTGGTGTTTAAAATGATTTCCCTGTACGTATTCCCTTTTTACCGGCAAGAGCAATAAGACCAGGGAACGTCACAAAAACATCTGCATTCTCTGTCACACCAGGATTCAACAGAGTTCGCAAATAAACGCAACATCATTGAACATCGCCATTCTTCAACAAACACCAATGAACCAGTAAACATTCTCGTCATTCTCCACCAAACAACACTAAACACCAATGAGCATCAGTCTTCTCCAACAAACTCCACTATACACCAGTAAACACCACTTCTTCCAGCAAACACCATTATACATTAATAAACACCATTAGGTCCCCAAAACACCACTATTCATCAATGAACACAATTATTTTCACAAAGAAAAAACACGCAATACATGCATAAACACCAGTATTCTTCAACAAACACCTCTGGACGTCAGTGAACATATACGTTTTTCAACACACCGTTACCACTATCTTCCAACAAACCATTTATCTCCAACAAAGACCATTATACATCAATGAACACTACTATTTACCAACATACTGTATACCACTACACATCTGTAAACATGCTTATTTTCCAACAAACACCATCATACACAAGTGAACACCATTTCCCAACAAACACAGCTACACACCGACACCATTATCTTCCGACAAACACCAGTAAACATCATTATTTCTCAACATACACCACTACACATCTATACACAGCATTATTTTCCTCGATACAGAAGTAAACACCATTTTCCAACAAACACCACTATACACCAACAGTCTTATTTTCCAACAAACACCACTATACATCAATTTAACGCCATTATTTGCCTACAAACACCATTAAGCACCAATGGACACCATCGCTCTCCAGCGAACACCAGCATGCACCAAAGAATATGCAAGCACCATCATACGTGAATGAACACTATCGCTCTCCAAGCAATTGCCAACACACATCAGTGGACAGCATAATTCTTTTTTACAAACACCACCAGTAAACACCATCATTCTTCCACAAATCCCATCGTACACCACTATACGCCGTCATCATTTTCCAACAAAGAACCTTTGACACCATTGTTTTCCAACAAACATCACCGTACACTAATCAACTCCATTGGTCTTGTTGAATAGCAAATGTCACATGAGCGAAACGGTAACAATACAGCACACAGAGACAGTCTATACCATCGTGTGCTTCTAAAATCATCCGCGCACTCATTGTCCTAAAAAACGCATATATTTTCCTATAACAGCACCTCCACAGACGTTTTATTCCATACATCTTTCACACATGGCGCTTCCTATAGAAGAAGGATCATGAAGCCTTTCGAGCATGTGAATGAAGCAGAAGAGTACGTTGGCCAGATGGATGGCAGAGAAAAGTGGGAGGTGGCCGGAGTTCAAATGCAAAGTTGAATCTGCTGCTTTATTTCCCTCAGCAGCAGGAGACCAGGCGCAGGAGCTGACCTTTGACCCTTCCTGCTTTCACACATGGCTCACCATGCGATGGTTTCTGACTGAAGAGGTTCCGAACGAATGGCTGTCCTTCGTGTCACCTTGCCCTTCGTTTTGCGTCGCGGTCTCCTTCTGTTGTTCATACAGTGAGTTGGCAGTTAAAACTGGAGTGTGATTAGGGCTGTATGTGAGAGAGAGAAAAGAGAGAGGTGGGTGGGTGGGGGGGGGGGGACGGTGAGTGGGGGTTAAGAGGTTAGGGGGACGGAAGCGTTAAAAAATCCTGCTACCAGGAGGCAGAGCTGTTTACGACGCAATCACAGCTCTGCTGAAAGAGCGCCTTGTCTTCAGGACCGCAGTGTGTGTGTTAGGAGTGCATTACGTCACTAAAACACACACCATATAACACACTTACTCATGTTCTATCCCGGATTGTGTACATAGCTGAAACCTTGAGTCTGAAATCAGTTAACTTTGATCCGTGATGTATAAAATAAGAGATGTGCTTGTCTTTAGCAATGAATGTTATAAAACTCAAGGATGTTAACTTGTAATGCTATATGTAGTAAATGTTAAACCAAAGAAACGCATTTCTATTGTTAGAAGGATACGTTAACTTGTTAGTTATGCAAGTTATAAGTAATGAACGAACTTACAGATGTCCATTAGTGTTGGACAGTTTTTGAAAAACAAAATATTTTTAATATTACGTAACAATTTTAGCTAGGGTTGCCAATTTCTCACATTTCTTTAATCGATGTGTAAAAATCTTAACAATGTAATAATAAGCGATCAATCATTAACGAAACCAAGATGCAGATTTTGTCTCAGTTTGTGTTTTGCTTAAACAGTTCGAGCTGCACAAACCCAGTAAATGATTTACGCAGGAAAAATTGGCGAAGCACAAATATTTTAAACAAACAGATTGTTTTTGGTATACATTCTATTTTATATATACATGCATATTTCTATTTGAGATTTCTATTTTATATACATACATATTATATACTGTATATACTCTGTGTGTGTGTATATATATATATAATGTCTATTGTTACATCACCTGTACTGCAAGTATTGTGTCATGTACAAATTATTTTTTGGATTTGGAAGCCACAGGACATATTATGCAAAACAATTAAAAACATTAATAATCATTTAATATTAATGTTAATAATGACTTAAATCATATAGCTTAATAGATTAAGCAAAGGTTGACCATAACTTTAGATTTCTATTTTATATATATATATATATATATAAGTAATAAACAGACACATTTTACATAGCCGATGATGTTAACACTCAATAATTAATTCATAAACAATAAACAATCAATAAAGAAACAATAACAAAAATAAATTGTTTAAACAGAGAGATTATTTTTGGTCGAAAATACTTCTTGCCTCTCTGTCGTCATTCAAAAACGAGGCCAATGTTGCACTTTGCCCGAACTGCGGTGACAGAAGTTCACCGTCTTGTGCCAGACTTTCAGGCAACAAAGAAACATTGTGCAAAACAATTGAAGCCAATTATAAAAGCATTTTTTTTATTCAGTTAAATTCTTAATGACAATTAATCATTAACAATGTTAGTCTCAGTGATCTTATAATAGAGTAAGACATATTCCAGATTAAAATGATATAGAAATTGCTAGAACTTGCCAAAGGAATATTAACAATTATTTTATTTATTTATTATTTTTTAATGATAAATAAATAATATATATATAAATAAAGTAAAAATCTGCCTTTTTACTTGCAAAGATAGTTTTTTGTAGTTTTAAAAACAAACATAAGCTTTAAATATCTGGGAAAATTTTAACTGAAATAATTTAATAGTATTCATAATAATAATAATAATAATAATAAAATGATAATAATATTAATGTTCTATAAAGATGCGACCGGGTCTGTAGTAGAAGTTGTTTTACAAGCGACACAGCAGCGGTCAGCTAGAAAAGCGAGTGTTTGTGTGTTTAAAGATGAATAAATGTTGTGTCGTTAATTACCCAGCGGAGCGGTTTTCATTACGAATGCAGTTTACAGAGACGCAGCTCAAACACACAGCCCATGGACCTGCATAGATATTTAATGTCGCACACACTGCGTAGATCTCAGTCCTACTTGTTACTGAGACTCAACCCCCCGAGACAGCTTGTGTGTGTGTGTGTGTGTGAGAGAGAGAGAGAGAATGAAAGGAACCACACATAAAAGGGCATCCATGTTACACAGAGAGCAAATTAGACCGCAGTGTGGAGCCAGACTACTTCCTCACCCCCCCCCCCCCTTCTCTCTCTCTCTCATTCTCTCTTTCTGTCTCTCACTTTCTCTCTCTCTCTCACACACACACACACACACACACGCACTTGTAGGCACTTGTAGGCATGTTCTTCAACAATATTTTGGTCGTGTGTGTGTGTGTCTGTGTGTGTGTGTTGGTCTGGAGGGACTGTACAGCCTTCACCACACCCTTCTTTACCCACCCTACAGTGGCCGCTGCCCTCCATCCGTTTTTTTCTTTTTTTCTTCTTCTCCCTCTTGCTGTGGTTTTGACTTCTTTTTTCTTTATCGAGGTTTTTCCTCATCTTTAAGCTTTCTGTCTGTCGTTTCTCTTCTCTCTTATGTTTTTTTCCCCTCCCTTCTTCTTTATCCCATTTCATTGTTTTTTTGTTTGTTTAGCTTTATTAAGCTTGTCGAGATGTTGCGGCCGGACTTTGCGTGAATGGATGTTATTTGGGATTAACGCTCCAAATTAAGACTTCACTGTTTCGAGGTTGTATATTATATTATAGTATATTGTTTTTGATTGTGTGGAATAATAGAATGCAGCTTTGAGAGTAAAAGCTCCCTTTATTTCTCTACATGATGCACTTATCCCAGTGTTTCACTAGAGCTTGGACGCCATCAAGGTAGAAAGTTTTCTCAGTCCACTGCTGTCTGCTTCACGTCTGAAACGCCGGCCTCCCAGGAACTCCTTTAATGACCCAAACATGGAGCGAGGTCAGGGCTGTACGGGGGGGGCGTGGCAGTAACTCCCAGCCGAGTTGCGAGTGGTGCTGGTGAATGATCATGTGAACAGTTCACACACACACACACACACACAGATGCGTCTCTTCCGCATGTTATCCGTTGATTTTCAAGGATCAGGCTTTCCACTCACTGAATGTTCACAGAACCACATCCGGGATCAGTATTGACCCGATAGCAGTGGGGAAAAAAAAATTGTGGGTGGCCCGAAAGAAGAAAGAGAGCAAATTCAATCCATAAAATGTACATTTATGCGGAAAGAGACTTTATTGCATTTTTTTCATTTGCTGGAATCGATTTGATTCTGATGATGCCGTGTGATATATTTGTTATATTTTTCATGTATCTGATTTGTCAAAAAGATGCAGTTTTGCGAAGTCACGAATTCAGTATCTGTATCTGAAAACAAAACACCATCTGCAGCGATAACAATAACACTACAGCCAAAAATCTGAAATTATTATTCATCTTTTCTTTTCATTTTTCCCCACAAATCTGTTATTGTATTCTCTCAGTTTTTTTTTTTTTCTACAGTACTTCTTTCCTGTTCTTTCGTCCCTATGAGATACTTCTCTCTGAGATACATAAACACATATGGTGGTGGTGATGATGATGATGACGATGACGATGACGATAAATAAATCCTGGAGTTCTCTCCAAAACCAAACTCTAATCGGATCGCACATCATTAGCGCTTTACATTTGTGCAAACGTTTTTAGCCTCTGCTACAGTTTTTCTTCATCTCTGTCCATCTCTTCCCCCTCTCTGGAGGATCGCCCCTCTGTGCACTTCCTTTCCCGCACTCATTATTTAAGCTTGTGCGCTAAACTCGCCCCTGGGAAACATATTTCACACAAGAGGAATTTCCTGTCGTCTTCATAAGAGTGGGATGAAGTAACTAAGAGAGAGAGAGAGAACTCAGCCAAGAACTGGTGCTCCATCATCCTCTCTCTGTCTCCTTCATACTGCATATGTCTGTATGTGTGGAGCATTGCGCGTGCGTGTGTGTGTGTGTGTTTATTAACAAATTCGCGACTCACGTGTTTGGGAAATGCTTCCGCTGAGTCGGCAGGTTTGCCCCGTTAATCTGTCCAATCAGAGATCAGGAAGCGTCTCCCTTCTCTCACATCTGTCAGGCAGACCGAGAGAGAGAGAGAGAGAGAGAGAGAGAGAGAGAGAGAGAGACTGCCGTTCACTTCTCCATCACAGCTCTGGTTTGGCCTTCACCGCGTGAGCATGAAGCCGTTCTGCCAGGTTGTGCAGTAACTTCCTGTCCAGCTTCACTCGCTGACTGCAAGCGTAAATGTCGATTCAGCTTTGTCAGACATTTTTTCCAGAAATATAGCAACCTGGATGTAAAATTAGATCCCTGGTGAAGAATTCAGAAGGACAAACCAAGAACGAGAACATTTAAGCAGATCCGTCTCCTAAGCATCGTAGACCCTTAAAACTCGACTTAAGATATACACTAAAAATGAAGAGATCGTCACCACATGCTGTATGTAATTAACATGCCTGTCGCTAATTGAACACGTTTCACCGCTGATGTGTTAATTCAATTTGTCTGCCGTGGTATTAAAACCGCTCCCATGTGACACCTCACTCTGTGCTAAATATCCGCGGAGGTGTTTGGATAATTTGAGCAAGTCTCTTGTAATGCTGCTATAGCTCATCCACCTTATGGTTCCAAAGGTTTTGTGCTTGCTGAGATGCTCTTCTGCTCACCGCGGTTGTAAAGAGTGATTAAATGAGTTCCTGTAGTCTTTGAACCAATCTCTGAGCATTTCCCTTTATACTGTGTAAACTCTAGAGAGGTTTTGTGTGGAAATCCCAAAAGATAAGCGGTTTCTAAAACTTAAACACTCTGATACCTTGTTTAGGATTTGCTTCAGATGTTTAGTATTGCTCTTGGCCTGTATCTGCATGATTTAATGAATTGTGCTGCCACATGATTGGCTGATTGGAGAAATGCATAAATGAGCAGGTATACTGGTGTTCATTTAACGTGGACAGTTAAGTTCATATGCTTGGTTGTTTTCTTGAACAGTTTAATTCTTGGGATGAGAACGTTGATGATTGATGGAGAATGTTGGTGCTTGATGAAGAATGTTGGTGTTTGATGGAGAATTTTGGTGCTTCATGGAGAATGGTAATGATTGATGGAGAATGTTGTACTTTAATGGAGAATGTTGGTGTTTGATGCGGAATGTAGGTGTTTGATGGAGAATGTTGATGTTTGATGAAGAATGTTGGTGTTTGATGAAGAATGTTGGTGTTTGATGGAGAATGTTAATGTTTGATGAAGAATGTTGGTGTTTGATGGAGAATGTTAATGTTTGATGGAGAATGTTGGTGTTTGATGGAGAATTTTGGTGCTTCATGGAGAATGGTAATGATTGATGGAGAATGTTGTACTTTAATGGAGAATGTTGGTGTTTGGTCAAGAATGTTGGTGTTTGATGCGGAATGTAGGTGTTTGATGGAGAATGTTGGTGCTTCATGAAGAATGTTGATGATTGATGGAGCATGTTAATGTTTGATGGAGAATGTTGATGTTTGATGAAGAATGTTGGTGTTTGATGGAGAATGTTAATGTTTGATGGAGAATGTTGGTGTTTGATGGAGAATGTTAATGTTTGATGGAGAATGTTGGTGTTTGATGGAGAATGTTGATGTTTGATGAAGAATGTTGGTGTTTGATGGAGAATGTTAATGTTTGATGGAGAATGTTGGTGTTTGATGGAGAATGTTGGTGTTTGATGGAGAATGTTGGTGCTTGATGGAGAATGTTGGTGCTTGATGGAGAATGTTGGTGCTTGATGGAGAATGTTGATGCTTGATGGAGAATGTTGGTGTTTGATGGAGAATTTTGGTGCTTCATGGAGAATGGTAATGATTGATGGAGAATGTTGTACTTTAATGGAGAATGTTGGTGTTTGGTCAAGAATGTTGGTGTTTGATGCGGAATGTAGGTGTTTGATGGAGAATGTTGATGTTTGATGAAGAATGTTGGTGTTTCATGGAGAATGTTAATGTTTGATGAAGAATGTTGGTGTTTGATGGAGAATGTTAATGTTTGATGGAGAATGTTGGTGTTTGATGGAGAATGTTGGTGTTTGATGGAGAATGTTTGTGCTTGATGGAGAATGTTGATGTTTGATGAAGAATGTTGGTGTTTGATGGAGAATGTTAATGTTTGATGAAGAATGTTGGTGTTTGATGGAGAATGTTAATGTTTGATGGAGAATGTTGGTGTTTGATGGAGAATGTTGGTGTTTGATGGAGAATGTTGGTGTTTGATGGAGAATGTTGGTGTTTGATGGAGAATGTTGGTGTTTGATGGAGAATGTTGATGTTTGATGGAGAATGTTGGTGTTTGATGGAGAATGTTAATGTTTGATGGAGAATGTTGGTGTTTGATGGAGAATGTTGGTGCTTGATGGAGAATGTTGGTGCTTGATGGAGAATGTTGATGCTTGATGGAGAATGTTGGTGTTTGATGGAGAATTTTGGTGCTTCATGGAGAATGGTAATGATTGATGGAGAATGTTGTACTTTAATGGAGAATGTTGGTGTTTGGTCAAGAATGTTGGTGTTTGATGCGGAATGTAGGTGTTTGATGGAGAATGTTGGTGCTTCATGAAGAATGTTGATGATTGATGGAGCATGTTAATGTTTGATGGAGAATGTTGGTGTTTGATGGAGAATGTTGGTGTTTGATGGAGAATGTTGGTGTTTGATGGAGAATGTTGATGCTTGATGGAGAATGTTGGTGTTTGATGGAGAATGTTGGTGTTTGATGGGGAATGTTGATGTTTGATGGAGCATGTTGATGTTTGATGGAGCATGTTGATGTTTGATGGAGCATGTTGATGTTTGATGGAGAATGTTGGTGCTTCATGGAGAATGTTGATGTTTGATGGAGAATGTTGGTGCTTCATGGAGAATGTTGATGTTTGATGGAGCATGTTGATGTTTGATGGAGACTGTCGGTGCTTCATGGAGCATGTTGATGTTTGATGGAGCATGTTGATGTTTGATGGAGCATGTTGATGTTTGATGGAGAATGTTGGTGCTTCCTGGAGAATGTTGATGTTTGATGGAGAATGTTGGTGCTTCATGGAGATTGTTGATGTTTGATGAAGAATGTTGATGATTGATGGAGAATGTTGATGATTGATGGAGCATGTTGATGTTTGATGGAGAATGTTGATGTTTGATGGAGAATGTTGATGTTTGATGGAGAATGTTGGTGCTTCCTGGAGAATGTTGATGTTTGATGGAGAATGTTGGTGCTTCATGGAGATTGTTGATGTTTGATGAAGAATGTTGATGATTGATGGAGAATGTTGATGATTGATGGAAAATGTTGGTGCTTCATGGAGAATGTTGATGTTTGATGAAGAATGTTGGTGCTTCATGAAGAATGTTGATGATTGATGGAGAACATTAATGTTTGATGGAGAATGTTTGTGCTTGACGAAGAATGTTGGACATTAATGGAGACTGTTTGTGCTTGATGTAGAATGTTGGTGTTTGGTCGAGAATGTTGGTGCTTTATGCAGAATTGTGATGTTTAATAGAGACTGTTGGTGCTTCATGGAGAATGCTGGCGTTTCTGTTTAAATGTTACTTGTTACCCTTGACCTCTATTTGCATCATTTGCTTAATGGAGAATGTTGGCGCTTGATAGATTATTGAGTATGTTGGTATGTTGCTTGATGGAGATGGAGTATGTTGGTGCTTGATGGAGTATGTTGGTGCTTGATGGAGTATGTTGGTACAGTATGTTGCTTGATGGAGATGGAGGAGATGGAGTATGTTGGTGCTTGATGGAGTATGTTGGTATGTTGCTTGATGGAGATGGAGTATGTTGGTGCTTGATGGAGTATGTTGGTATGTTGCTTGATGGAGATGGAGTATGTTGGTGCTTGATGGAGTATGTTGGTGCTTGATGGAGTATGTTGGTATGTTGCTTGATGGAGATGGAGTATGTTGGTGCTTGATGGAGTATGTTGGTGCTTGATGGAGTATGTTGGTACAGTATGTTGCTTGATGGAGATGGAGGAGATGGAGTATGTTGGTGCTTGATGGAGTATGTTGGTATGTTGCTTGATGGAGATGGAGTATGTTGGTGCTTGATGGAGTATGTTGGTATGTTGCTTGATGGAGATGGAGTATGTTGGTGCTTGATGGAGTATGTTGGTGCTTGATGGAGTATGTTGGTATGTTGCTTGATGGAGATGGAGTATGTTGGTGCTTGATGGAGTATGTTGGTGCTTGATGGAGTATGTTGGTATGTTGCTTGATGGAGATGGAGTATGTTGGTGCTTGATGGAGTATGTTGGTGTTGGGTAGATAATGTTGGTGTTTGATGGCGAATTTTGGCATCTGCTGGAGAATGTTCTTATTTAATAAAAAATGTTGATGTTTGATGAGAACGAAGGTTTTTGATTTAAACCTTTCAAGTGCAGTCCTTCTCACACGTCCTGTCTCCACTCTGACTTGCTGGTGTTTATAACCACTTCCTGGTGTTTGGTGCTGTTGTTCGGTTCTCCTCTAATCTGAGTGTACAGGTGACGTTGGTCACTCTGGGGCTTAGCAGGAGGTTTCAAAGCCTGACCTCCTACTGAGAGATTTTGACTGAGGCTCGCGGCCATCTGCTGCTAAGGAGGATCACAATTAGACACACACAGCTACACACAGCTACACACAGCTACACACACACACACACACACACACACACACACACACACACACACACACACACACACACACACACACACACACACACACACAGGGAAAACCCCAGAAGGCTGATCTTCATCCAGCTGGTCAGCTGTCCCTGTACATTGTGTCTTGGGATTCCCAGCTTATAAATAATGCAAGCTGGCAGAGAGCGAAATCCAGCAGTTAGCCTCAGCATGCTCTCGCTAGCAGCTGGATTTATACCCAGTTAGCGTGAACTTTTAATTTCCTTTATTATTATTATTAATCCATAATCTGTTTAATCGATCGTTTAATGCATCAGAGATCAGTGACACCTTTTGAGAGTTAAAAATCCTTCATAATTAGATTTTTATTAGTGAAAAAAAAAAAAAAACAGTTTCTTAAAATGAAATACAGCATATGAATATGTGATTATTCTTATTATGGATATTAATTCGATTAATAGGGTATATTATTGTAGGAAATAACTACAAGATTAAAATTTCAGAGCTTTAAAGGAATCAAAAGGATCAAGTAAAGTATGTTAATTAGACTTTAACTAGAAGCTGATGGGATTGATATTGTGCGACAAAAGAAACCCTCAGCATGGCAAATTAGACTTAATAGACTTCTCCATCCAGCACTTTTATGTTGAAACTGAACAGAAACGCCTGAAAGTCGAGGGGGAAAAATATAATAATTATTAAAAGACATACTGTACAGTATATGAAATACACGAACACATGAGAACATCTGTCCATTATAGTGCTGTTACGGCGCTGACTTCATTTCAGCACAGAAATAAAAAAAAAAGCATGACATTTATGCCGATAACGCTGATACAGAAATACACTGATACATTTTGAAAATTGCTTTAAAAATAAGGGGGGGGAAAAGTTCCCATCAGGAATTTTTGCTTGATGTGTGATACAGAATGCTGGTGTTTAATGGAGAATGTTGATGGTTGTTGGAGAATTTTGGTGTTTGATGTGGAATGTTGGTGTTTGAGGCAGAATTTAGGTGTTTGATGGAGAATTCTGGTACTTGGGGTCGATGGAGAATGCTGAAGGTTAATGGAAAATATTTTGGCTGTTTGATGGACACGTCTGATACAGAAACACATTTCAAAAATTGCAACAAAAAAAAAACAAAAACAAGAAAAAAATAATAATTGTGCTAAAATATTGTGGCGACCTTAATTTGCTAACATTACAGACATTGGAACAACACTGATGTTAAACTGTTTTTAAAAGTTAAAAGTACTTCAGGCACACTGTTTTGTTTATTTTATGACTTAGTTATTAAAAAAAATCGAGCAAAAATGTTAGGCTAGAAAAAAAGTTTCAATTATGTAAAAGAGTACTTTTTATAAAAAAAAAAAATTAAAAAAAAAGTTTGGCTGCATGGAAAAAGCAGGCGCGACAAAGTCCTCAGACGGACTGTAGCTCTTTCTGCAGGATGTTCAGTAAAACCTAAGCAGCTCATTTTCTTGTAAAACTGCACAAACTGTACATGAGACACATTTTAAGCAAAGCACCATCACACCAATGACTGACTTTGTTTCACTAATTACTGTTTACTACTTTTTAAATGTAGAAACCTTTTTTGAAGACGTCCTTGCGCTACAGCAGTTATCTACATGTGCTTAAGACTTTTTCACAGTGCTGTACACGATGATGGGATAACGTTAAACAACTGTCCTTAACATAATGTTGAAAAACCTTAAGCTGAACTTAAGGGACCGTGAATGTGGTTGGACGTTGTGCGAATGGATGTTAATCAGCATAAATGCCCGAAATTAAGGTTACAATGTATTTGTTTTGACGTTGTGTTTGCATCTTTGTTTTTTGGTTGTGCATTCAAAAGTATTTCAGCGTCAGTTTATCAAAGTCATTCTAACTTTTAAAAACAGCGTTGCCATGATGTTGGGTGCCATCACAACATGGTTACGGCTGAAGTACAACGCTCATCCAACGTTAGGGTTCCTGCTGGTTTAGTGCTAGTGAAATCTAGTAATTGATGTTACTGAAAGGATGGTGATTTACGCGCCTAATTGGTAAACGCCAGGGCAACCTTGGCAAAACGTTTGGATGTGTGCGCTTGTGTGTCCAGCAGCGACACAGTTCTTTCTACAGTAGCAGTCTGGGGACTTCAATGGGCTGAGGCCATGAAATATTTACCACGGCTGTAACTCAAAGCTTTATCAAGTAGTGCTACCCACGACTTTGGCGTTTGATCCGGCGGGAGTGAAGTTCGGTTCCTGTTTTTATGCTGAAATCACAATCCGCCTCATGGTTTCTTCGTAGAATGTTCCGAGCTGTCAGGATACATAGCTTGTACTAGATAGGAAAAAAAGCACAGTCTGTTCTTTGCTACATAGTGCACAGCTGTGCATTTCTTTATTTACAATACAGGAGCAGCATATTGTCAGGATAGCAGTTGCTGCTTTTGGTGCTGATTAAGAAGAACCGGACACAGAAAACAACTACAGCATATTCAGGATATTCAAAAACATTCAAAATGTACAAATATTAAAACACTTAATAACCTTAAAAAAAATGTATTTCATTCTTTAAATAATTCGAAGTAACAATAAATCTTAGTATTTGGGAACTAATAAATTCTTGGGAACAAACTGCATTTATTTAGAAGCTGGTGAGGAAACTATTAACAACAGCTGTCATAAAATAAGGTATAACAGGAACTAGCTTATTGTGATATTAAACAGTGTTTCCAATATTTTCTGCAGAAATTCTATTACAGAATCCCCGACGTATATACGAGTTCCGCTCTGGCAGCACGTTCGTAAGTCGGATTTGTTCTTAAGTCCGATAAAGTGAGTCTTGTACATCCTTTGACACGAATATGCAATGCAAAGCATACCAATCTACTTGGCTAAATCTGAGGTGTGCAACTGTCCCCTTTCCCCACACTGCCACCATGTGGCCCAAAAACATAACTGCATGTGAACCTTTTTAAACATGCCTAACAAGTACTTACAGTAACTCACACATGTGAAATGTAATAGTGTTCTCGTTTGGTTTGGTTCCGCATTATACGAGACTGCGCCTTTAAATTGCGACGGGAATCCTGGTGCCACGGCGGGGTCAGCAGACCTCATTTAATTCAACGTGGGAGGGGGGGACAACGCTACATGGGGTTTACTGCCCGCTCGAATGGACGCCATTTCGTCTCGGAGCTGTTTTCCACTGTTCGGGACTGTGAGCTGTTTTGTTGAGGATTTTCTGAAAAAAAGTATGTTGTGGACTGTATCTTATCAATTCAACAGCTTCAACAAGGTATCAGATTTTTATGAGCTAAAACTAGCTAAAATGAGCTATTTAGAATCTGTTTTGCAACTTAATTGATGTGATGTCGATCATTTCAGTTAAGTGTTTTGGATTCGGAATGGATTCATGCATTTAATTATTCAGGCAAACTTAGAAATGTTAACCGCAGTAAATACAACCCTTTTGCATCTGCTGTCAAAAATTTTATTTTTCTTTTGCATTTTGCAAGAGTATCAGTTCTTCTTCTTTTGAGTTCACGGGTGGTTGGTGCATTATCGCCCCTTGGGAAGAAAAAGCATGGCATTTAAACGATGATACCACAAGTTATACAGAGTTTTAATGTTTGTTTTTGTAGTGGTGATCCTTGTAATAGAAATGCAGTTGCTTGAGACGAATTAGACAAGTGCTACTGAGTTGAATTGAATATTGCAGTGTCGTAAAAATTTAATCAAAACCGATCCACAGTCTGCCCATGATTCACAGCTCTAACATCTATCTCAGACCATGAGTCACAAGTGCAGAAAGCTCCAAACAGATGTAGAGCATCAGGGCATTGATGGCATTGGGAGAATCCTCTGCAGCTCTCTGGTGATGAAGTGATTGAATAAGCCGAGCCTGTGTGTAATGATCAAAGGGCTTGACACAGATGAAAGCCGAGCCATAATAAATGAATTTGTGTTCTCAAGTGCTTAAACGCTGACACCTCAGTTACCCTCTTTGGCTTCCTTTCGCTCCATCTCTCTCATCGTTGTCCTGATCCCAATTAGCATGTGCATGCTCCTGACCACATTGTCAGTACAGATTCAAGGTGCATACCTTGGCTGCTGTGCAGTCGAATTTGGGAAGCCCGCAAGTCTCACCTTCCCGGTGCGTTAGTCTCACTGCTCCTCGGCTGGTCTATGCGATGGGTAGCTGTAGTTCTCCAGAGAAAAGCTTTTATACAGTATGCAAAACCACTCAATCTCTCAAATTTCATAATTACAGACGCGTTACAAAGATGAACATAATGGAGCAGCATGACCACCATGACACACTAGGGAGTGCAAGTATTAAATATGAACTAGCAAATTGGTTGTAAAAGAAAACATTGAGCGTGTGTATTGACATTCTGAGCATTGAACGGTCGTTGGTGTAAATATTTTATTAACAATAGCAGCTGTATAGTGTGTTTGTTTTAACATTAACTGATTGTGCCACTCACGGTTAGAGGCAATTACTTTTTCACATATAGTCAGGCAGGTTTGGACAGCTTTTTTTCCACTTTATACAGGGGGAAAAAAAACTGAGTTTTCCATTTACTATGGTTATCTTTGTGTAGTATTAAAATTAGTTTGACAAATATTCTAAAAAAAATAAAAAAATAATGAAGGGTCAAATACTTTTTCACAGCACAGTATTTGTCCCGTATATATTTTGATTTTGATATGCTGAACCGTGTTACAATACACCTTGCACCTTAATTAAGACATCACTCCTGGCTGGCTCACCATGAAATTCAACAATGAAGACTTAGCACACCAGCGTGACCATTGTGATGTGAACTGGGATGGAACTATTTCATAAAATTTTATATTTTTATTTTTTAATAAAAAAAATTCTGTTTATTTATGTGTGTTTATTATTTTCTGTTTCTCTTTATTCTATTAATTTCCAATTGTTTCTATTGTTCCTATTCATATTCTTTATGAATTAGTTTAATAAACAATAAAACGAGGTATCAGTTTGAAGGTTTGGCATTGGATCTCATCCTTTGGGTCTTTAGAACCTTATTTTTTCTATCAGCTTGGAATATTTTTCTGTGTAAACATTTGTGCATGGGCTTTGTTTTATGCCCTGCTGGCTGGTTCACCCATTGTTGCATGTTTAAATAGACTGGCATAAATGAGAATACTAACAGATGGGAAGTGTCACAAACGGTGCGTTGGAGGTATTAAATATTAATTGGTTGCTTAGTAAATATAACTTTTTGAACCGTAAATGGTCTTTATTGTAGTTACTATAGTGATGTTTTAATGATTGTTGCTCTATAGTTTATAGGTGTTCATTGTAGTCATTGTGGACACTATGGTTACCACACATGTGCTTTTGACTATTCTGTTCAATTCTGTTGTATTCTATTCTATTCTGTAACAAAGCCGAGGTAAAGACGTTGGCCTTGCCTCTTGGCTCTGAAAGTCTTCCCGAATTTTCTTCAGTAATGCGTGGGAGCATTTACTCCCAGACTCTCTCAGAGTTTTACAAACTGTTGGCTGTTACATGTTTAAATCTGCTTGAGCCCTCTGTGGAGTGGCTTGTTTTTTATTTAACATTGACTAAACATCTGCATCACCATTCCATTATGTGTCTGTTACCCGACATGCATTTCAATGTTATTTTGTTAGTAGGAAATCCATTAATTGGTTCCATGCTGCTATACTGGGCTGAGACTAACAGGTCCCATGGGTGGTGCGGTCACTGTACCCCCAGGTCAGGCTTTCGGGTTCGGTCCTAGCAGCTTAAGGATGTTTTCACATCAGGACCTCGGGATCGTTTCCGAGAATACTTGACGCAAAAAGTCTGGTTCCTTCTGCTCAGTGAGAACACAATCGTTCCAGGTGTAGAAACCATGACTGCGTCCGCTTGAGAAGGTGGTCTCGGGCACAGCAGAGTGTACTCTGACACGGATCAAGTCAGATATGGAAGCCATTTGTACCAGAGCACAGTAGTAGATCATGTCAGTAGGGAATATCAGTCTGTCTAACCAGGCTAGTAATATTCCACAGCGGTCAATACTAAATCCACATTAATAAAATAATAATAGCATTGCAGTTTAAAGTGAAGCACACTTCTTTAGCCTGAAAGCCTGTTGAAGCGATAGTAATAATCAGGATAACATCAGCCCATCCTTAATTTCAGATTTCCACAATATACTGCTTCTGACACTTTATACAATATTATCACGCTACCAAGGTGCTGATTTGATTTGTATTGAGATTCTGTAAGTACCATGCTTTTTTTACTTTTTTTTAAATTTAAAATACAGCAGTACCTTAGCATACGAATTTAATCCGTTCCGGAGGCGAGTTCTTAAAGACAAAATTTCGTATTGCAAAACGCATTTTCCCATAGGGAGTAATGTAACTGCAGATAATCCGTTCCAGCCACCCAAACATATGACCAATATCACCAATTTCCAACACTATAATCATGTTTTTCCATATAAAAACAATCAAAACATTTAGACAAGACACGTAAATTAAGTAAAATCTATACATATAATAAAACTGTAAAGTGGGCGTGTCTGTACATTAAAGGTATTTGTGAAAAAATAATTTGGGGGGGCGGCATAAGCTGAGTAATCGAACACTTCCAGATGGTTTTTGGAATTTTTGTTTGTTTCGTATGTTGTATTTGCAGAGCTTTAAAAACTCACAAAATAAAACACCATGCAAATAATTTGTAAACAAATTGTGTTCATTCTTTGGCACAATAACAATTTTTAAAATGTACTGAGTCGATTTTTTCCCCCGAGCTCTAATAGTCTGCCCTGGTTAACGTTTATCCACAGATCATCATAAAGCTCGTTTACTTCCCACGTGTTGCTCATTTGCCTTTTTGCTGCTCTTAAAGGATTCTCAGGGGATGTAAGTCTGATGAACAACGGTGTCTCTTTCTCTCCTAATAAGTCTCCTATGGGATCAATTGATTGGGTGTTTACTGAGAGAAGTTTTGTTCTCTAAACCCACTTACAGTAAATGACTTTGGTCTCAGATTGCTTCTATTAGCTAAACGCGTCCATGTGTAGGGAAGCGGATGGACTGTATCGATTTACCACCGTGTTAAATACAATTAATATTTGTGCAGATAAAGATAAAGACATTACCTTTATTTTTCATTTCTTCAGTGCATCTCTCTCTCTCTCTCTCTCTTTCTCATGGTTTTAATCCATAATATTTCGTAACTAATGGCTCAGAAAGTTACATTTTCACGCACAGAGCTTTCTCATTACGCGTGCCTTAAGGCCATGGCCTGATTGAGGCACCGAGTGGATTGTGCTCTGGCTGCCGGAGCCGTTCTGTCACATTTCCGAAATGTTATTATAGATTATCTTGAAAAATGGTTGCCTGAAACCATGCCACCACCTGAGAGACGGCCTGGGTAAAACAGCAGTTATGTCGGACGTGGAGGGGAAAAAAAGCTCGTTCACTTGAATGGGAGGTTCGTGAAACGTGACGTGCTTTCAGCTGTGCTTAATTTCACATTCACGTCTTATATAAACCATGTCTGATCTCTTTTCAAGGATGAAAATCCCCCAGTTTTAGAAATGCTGGCCAACACGAAACAAACACATACTGTATACGATGTCATACTACTTGTCCCCAAGTAGGAAGTGTTTAGTCTCAGCACCCGGCCGTGGGAAATGTGATTTTTTTTTATGACAGGGTTTTATGACAAGGACCTCGCTCAAGGGCCCAACAGTGGGACCCTGGTGGATCTGGCCTGAGCCCCTCTGAGCCACCGCTGCCAGATAAAAAAACAAAACAAAAAAAAAAACGCCTGCTGTTCGAACCCGGAATAAGGTTGAAGAATTTCAGGAAGTAACCACATGGCTAAGGTGACGCAAAAACGGAAGGAGTCTCCAGTGTCAGAACTTTTTGTAAGAGTCAACGGTAAAGTTATACGTTTTACAACACGGTAAAGTTCTACAGAAGAAAAAGAAGACATAATGAGATTGCTGAAATGACTGGAGTTGGGTGAAGACCTTGCTCAGTGTGTTATTAAACTCTGGAAGGATAGCGCAGGAGAAAAAATGCTTAGTGACCATGACGGAGATGGACCATGACTTAAACGCGTGCCGAAGTTGCACTGTGAAGAAACCGTCAGTAGAAATCAGAGCTCCGTTTCATAGTGAAAGGAAGAGCATTTTCCTACACACATTGCATCCTAGACGGTCTGACACGCCGAACATGCTGCGGCACGGTTTTAGAGCGATGAGTGTGTTAGGATGGCGTATCCCATAATGCACCGCCGGAAGACAAAGTGCTTCGGTGTCGAGTCTGCACAACTCTGAGAAAGTAACTGGAGCGATGAGTATTGTACTTTCACTCTCTGATCTGTTTCCATCTGATGTGTGTGTGTGTGTGTGTGTGAACAAGTGCATGGCGGAAAAGAAGGAAAAGCAGTAATGAAGGTAGAAGGGCGTGCTTCTGGAATCTTCCGCTGTAGTGACTGTAAAACAAGCTGGTGCACCGTGATTACCTCCAACAACAAAGTCTATTCTAATATTTTTCGGATTATATTTTTACAGTTATTTTTTTGTATCGTTGCGATGTCTTGCATGCATGAAAGCTCTGACTATTAAAGCATAATTAACGGCTGGGACTCAGTTAACTGAAGCACTCACTACTCCCCCTAGAGGAAATGTACGGCATTGCAACAGGCATCCTAGCATATACAGGGAATATGGGCGTTAACAGGGCGGGGCTAAAATCATTCGTCATAAATAGATATCGAGATATCGGAAAGAGTCATGATTTTTTCCTGTTAAATCATTTAATATTCTTAGGTCAATTAGAACTACATTCATCCTCCGTATTACAACTTTATACGTATACCTTTCTTGTTGTTTTTATTTGTATTTGCTGTAATATTATGTGAATGTAATGTTTATAATGATATTTGTTTTATTAAATGTTTATCATACACACACACACACACACACACACACACACACACACACACACATAAGAAGTTGGATTGGCTGGGGACCCGTCATGGATCTGTATGATTAGTTCCATAGTGTGTGTGTGTGTGTGTGTGTGTGTGAGTAAGAGACTTTCTGTGTATCTGGACGATGCTACAGTAGCTACAGCCATGTGTGTTGGTCACATGGTCATGAGAAGCAACATCTAGGACACGCTGTACTCATCCCCCCCCCCCCCCCCCCCCCCCCCTTTTCTCTCTCTCTCAGGTCCACCTGGTCTGGTTCTGTCCTCTCTCACTGTGCAGCACTGAACACCAGCATCCTGCTCACAGGTACACACACCTCTCTCGTTCTCTCACTCTCACTCTCTCTCTCTCAGTCCCTGTTATACTCTTGTTTTCTCTCTCTCTCTGTCTCTTACACCTGATCACTGTTGCTCTTTCTCTCAAGATTCAGAGCTGCTTTATTGGCATGACAAATATTTACATCTGTATAAGCTTAGAATTAAGGCTCAAGAAAATAACAGGAGTAGATAGTAGAATAGTATAGTATAGTATAGAATAGTAAAAAAAAGAGCAATAATAAACAAATGTATTTAAAATAAAAGTACAGACATTTAGTCAGAGAAGTGACTCTTGTGAACATTTTTGAAAAAAAAAAAAAAAAAACACAAAACAAAACATATACACATATAGGCAGACGCCCGTTTCCAAAGTGACTTACATTTTTCTCTCATTATACATCTGAGGGTTAAGGGCCTCGCTCAGGGGCCCAACAGTGGCAACTTGGTGTTTGTGGGATTTGAACTTGGGACCTTCTGAACCGTAGTCAAATGGCTTGACGACTGAGCGACCCCTGACCCTACTGGGTATGTGTACTGTAAGGATGATGTACATTACAATGCTGATTATGATGATAAAGTTAAATGAAGCCTTTATTTGTCACATATACATTTAGGCCTACGCCCTTATCCCGAGCCACTTACATTTTTTGTATTTCATTATACATATGAGCAGTTTGAGGGTTAAAGGCCTCGCTCAAGGGCCCAAGTGGAACAACTTGGCAGTCGTGGGATTTGAACCCGGGACCTTCCAAACCTGGGGCTTGAACCAACAACCTTCCAATCATTAACCCAGTGCTACCCGCTACCGCTCACTCACTCTCTCCGTCCATCTCTGTCTTTGTCTCTCAGTGCAGAGATGCTGTGTCATTGTGTTCGGTGCTCAGGAGTGTGAATCTCTCTCTCTCTCTCTCTCTCGCTGTCATTCTCAGCTTCTTTCTCCCCTGAGCCGGACAGAGAATGCTGCATCACTGATTTATACAGCGGCGTGTGTGTGTGTGTGTGTGTGTGTGTGTGTGTGTGTGTGTGTGTGCACCTGCTGTTTTCTTAATGAGAGTCTGTAGGAGTGTTACTACTCTCAGCAAATGTGCGAGTCGTCACTGTTACTGTAATGTATCTGTACGTCTGTGTGTGTGTGTGTGTGTGTGTGTGTGTGTGTGTGTGTGTGTGTGTCAGACTCGAACCATTATGTCATCTCTAAACTATTATAAATGATGCAAAATGCGTATGTATGCGCGCGCACACACACGCGCGCGCACACACACACACACACACACACACACACACAAACACACAGAATTGATGAACAGAGTAGCAGTTTAAGAAAGAAAAAAGGAAACTAAAATTAAAAGAAATAAACTGAAATCAATAAAGGAAGGGGGAAAGAAAGAAAGAACTGAAATGACACAAAAATATTAGACACGGGGAGAAGAAAAAAGAAAGGACAAAGTAAGTAGAAGAAGGACAGAAAGACTATACATCCAAAAAAAGAGACAGAGAGAAAGAAAATAAGACAAACCTAAGAAGGAAAAATATAATAGACAAATGACTGTAAATAGAAAGAATGTAAGAAAGAAAGACAAAAGGAAAAGCAGATTGACAGAGTAACAAAGGAAAAAAAATGGTGAAAAGGAAATGGTGAAAAACAGGACCATACATATAAAAGAAAGAAAGAAATGAGAAAATAAAGAACAGAGCTAGTAAAAGGAAGAAAGGATCAGAGGAAAGAAAGAAAGAATGAAAGAAGGGAAAGATAATCATAGAGAATAATAGAGAAAAAAAAAGAGAAATAAAAGCACAAATATCTAAAAGAGGAAAAGGGCAAGTAGACAACGGATAGACAGATGTGAGAGAGAGAGAGAGAGAGAGAGAGAGAGAGAAAATAACAGGGAGGAAAATCTATACGGAGTAGTGCAGAGAAAAGAAAAAGAACAGCACAGAGAGAGAGAGAGAGAGAGTTTTTTTTCCTGTAGATGCTGACAGACTACAGACACACGGAGGCAGAACCAGGAACAGAATTCTTTAATAAAAATAAAAACACGTTTTTGTTCTTGTGACTTTTTATCAATTTTTTTTGGTGACTCAGGAACTGAGATCGAGTCGGTGTGGAGCTCTTACACACGCGACCTCTGACCTCTAGCAGCATATGGTCAGCTGCACACACAGGAAGTCATACAGATCGTAGACTTTCTGTACAAGCATATTTCCCGAGAGCACTGTTGCTAGGCAACGGGGAGACATGGACGCTTACGACTGCCTTGCGGTGATTTAACTGGAAATCAGACTGGGGGTTTAGGACACACACACACACACACACGTGTATAAGGGGTCGTTCTATAAACATGGCAGCATTCACGTGTGTGAGAACATGGATCGCATAAAATATAAGCCAAACTGAAAGAAAGAAAGAAATATAGAAATAAAGAGAGACAGATAAAGAGAAACGAAAGAAAGAAAGATGGTAGGCAGAATGAAAGAAAAATACAAAAAAGAGAAAGAAGGAAGAATAAAAAACAAGAAAGAAAAAAGAAAGAAAGATAATAAAAAATAGAATAAAAAACACCAAGAAAAGAGATAATTACAGTGGAACCTTGCATTACGAGCATAATTCATTCCGGAAGTGGGCTCGTACTCCAAAACACTTGTAAACCAAATCGAATTTTCCCATAAGAAATAATGAACCCCCCCAAAACAAAAACATAAAAATAATTAATACAACATATAAAACAAGTAAAAATAAAACAAATGAACCTGCACTTTACCTTTAAAAAAAAGTTAAAATAAATCCCGACAGATAAGTGATTCTGTTTGTGCGCGCAGCCGGTGTGTGTGTGTGTGGATTTAGCCCCTTCCCTCGCCTCGGCTTACACAGTAAAACTCCTCCTCCCTCCCCCCAGCTCGCTTTTTAAGTTTCACAACAAACACACACACACAACAGAAACACTGTTTATTAAAGTCAAAATTTGTTAAAAATATTTGCTTGTCTTGTGGAACACTCGTAAACTGCGTTACTCTCAATCCGAGGTTCCACTGTACAGACAAAGGTAGGAAGCAGGAGAGAGATAACATAAATAAACAGATCGATCGCTCAAGTCATTATTGGTTAAAGAAAGTGAGGTAATGCAAAGAAAAATACAGAAGAAAGAAAGAAACAGGAAGAAAAATATCAAATAGAAAAAAAGAAAGAACAGAAGAAAAATGCAGAATTGATGGATTGGAAAAAACACACAAAGAAAGAAAGAAGAAAAGAAAGTGTTCTGTGGAGAGAGTGGAGCGTCCTGTTGCTTGAAGGTTTCTCTAACTAGACGTTTCTTTTACTTTTACACGGAAGGAGTCTCCAGCGTCAGCGTTCTGGCGACTGCGTCGCCATGGCAACGAGCAGCGGTAACGCTGTAGCTGATAGCAGGAAGTGACTCTTCTCAACGCCGTTTCATCTCATTAGGACGGATCATTTAATAACCGAGAGAGAGAGAGAAAGTGTAGGGAAATAACCCAGAGTGAGGTGTTCAGAGTAACACCACGTCCCTTATGCAGTGTTCATATCAGTCGTGTGTGTGTGTGTGTGTGTGTGCAGCTTCGGATGAATCACGCCGTCTGAATACCAGCACGTCATTCTGGTCAAAAAATGACAGACAGACGTCAGACACACAGAGACACCGAGACACATCAGGATACAAACCAGTAGGAGCTCTGATAGAGGCAGGGACAGAGGGATAATCATGTGGATGGAGAGAGAGAGAGAGTGAGAGAGCAAACAAGGAAGAGCAATATTCAAAGATAAAGAGAGAGGTAAAGTCTTAACTGGACAGAAACAGAAACCGAGAAGAGGAAATGAAAAGCGAAACAAGCGGATTGGGAACGAAAAAGAGGTAAAAACTTTTTGCGAGATCTCGCCAAACTTGACTCTTCAGCGTCGCCGATTTAGTTTAGCAGGTGGCAGTAATGCCAAAGGGTTTCCTCCCAGTCCTCCGGTTTCCTCCCACAGTCTAAAGACATGCAGGTTAGGTTACTTAGCGTTCCCAAATTGCCCGTAGTGTGTGAATAAGTGTATGTGTGTGTGTGTGTGTGTGTGTTCCCTGCAATGGATTGGCACTTGTGCACTAAGTCTCCTGGGATAGGTTCCAGGTGTACAGCGGTATAGATGATGAGTGAGTGAGTAAAGCCAAAGTGATCTTCACCAGGAAGGGGAGTGTTACTGATCCAGTACAGTGAGTGTCAGTAATGCATCTCAAAGCTGGCTGCAAACCGCTAAAAAATAAAGTAAAAACAAACAAACAAACAAACAAACAACAACAAAAATATATATACATAGTTTTTTTTTTTACTTTTTTTTTTTTTGTCCCTTTACCCATGTCCCATTAGTGGCTCCGTAAGACTTAAATGAATCAAAATAGAAAGATAAAGAAAGAACATGAAAGAAAATTGATGAAAAAGAGAAGAATATAAAACACAAAAAGAAAAGTTCATTGTAAATAAACGAAAAAAATGAAGGTGGGGAAAAGAAAGGAAAGAACTAGAAAGTGGAAGTGAGGAAAGGAAGAGGAGGGAAATGAGATGGATGAAAACAAAGGAAATGAAATGTAAAAAAAAAAAGTGAAGGAAGGGAAGTAATGAAAAGGGAAGAGGAAAAGAAGAAAAGGAACTGTAAATGTGTGGAAAGGAAATTAATTACAAGTGTAAGGGGGAAAAGAAGTGGATACAAGTTGGGAAACTGATAAATAGATGAAAAATTTATGAAAGGAAAAGAAAGGAACAAAATAGAAAGAGGAATCAGGGAATGGAAATAGGAAAATAAATGTGTGGAAAGGGATAAAAAAATAAAGGAAAGTACAGTGATAGAAATGTAATAAAAATGTAAATGAGAGAGGGATAAAAAGGGTAAAAAGGAAAGATACTGTAACTGTAGGAAATACAAGGAAAGGAAGTAAATTAAAAGTAAAGGAAGTAAAATGAAAAAGGGGAATGGGATGGAAATTAGTGAAGGGAATAAAAGTAAAGCAAAGGGACAGATGAAAAGGGAATGAAGGGAAATGGATTAAAAAGTAAAGGAAAACTAAACATCAAAAAGCAGACTGAGAGGAAATAAAGGAGATTTTTACAGCCAGAAACCGGGACAGTGAGAGAGACTTTTGACTTTTACAATTCTTTATTTTAGTTTATTTAAGTTTTGTTGTATAAACTGGAAAAAAAAAGGATTGAGTTTATAAATAATTGATTTAAAATAGATAAATAAATAAATAAATAAATAAGACATTTTTTACATTATAGTCCTTCTTTAAAACCATATATAGTTATTGTGCCTTTTTTCAGTTAAAATATGCGGTAAAGATGATTTCTTCATCTTCTACTGAGCACAAGGTCTCCTCACAGCACCATATAGTTTTAAACATATTTATGTCCTTCATACTCTTGTAAAAATTAAAATCAATTAAAATTCTTGATTTGACAAGTCTGGAGAAGATCTTTTCGGGGTCGCAGTCTGTGCTTTGTGCCAGCTTATTTTTTCTGCTTATGTAAATTGCCATCTTGGCTTGACCGATGGTAAAATTAATAAGCTGGCATTTGAATCTGTTTCTCCGGACGTATTTAAAACCAAGAATAAAAAGCTGATGAGTAAAATCTACATTCAGTGGTAAAAAGACGTGTTTTAAAAGGTTAAACAAAGGTGACAACCTGGAGCAATGTATAAAAGCATGGAAAACAGTTTCTCTCTGTGAACAGAAGGGGCATTCCTGTGTGACTTCAGGATTTAAAATGGAGATAAAAGAGTTCACAGAGACAATTCCATGTAAAATCCTCCACTGGAGGTCAGCAGACTTTTTGGTTAATGGTGGTTTGTACAGTGCCCTCCACTCTGGTTTAAAATCATTATTAAAACACAGTTCAGTGCGCCGTGGGGTGTCTACCCTCCCGTTCAGTTTTTTCTTGTTTAGGACCTTCACACAAGCTTTGTGCAGAACCTTACCAGACACTGTCTCAAAGTTCATGTCTTCCTCACCCTTGAGCTCCAGGAGGGGGCCGCCATAACCATCTAGGTCTGGAGTTATCGTCAGCTGTGGAAAAGGTTCCTCTTCTGTAGGCTTGGTCTCGTTGCTTGCGTGTTCTATCAGCTGAACGCGTTCCTCCGACGTTAAGGTGGTTCTCCAGCGATGTAGGAGTTGGTTGGCGACCCGTTGAGACCGAAGTCCCATCTGTGCTGCCAAGTCCTCTGCTCGAGACAGGTCTGGTCCGGTGATGTTCACCAGCTGCCGGAGTATCACGATCACTGCGGAGATCAGGGTCTTGGATAGTGCTGGGGTGGTTGGACTAGAAATTTCCAGCTGCCCTCCACAGACTAGGGGCTCCTCCAGCAGCCAGTGTAACGTTCTGCTTCCTTTGTTTTGTTTTTTAAAAAAGGTCCAGATTTTAAAAAGTCTTTGATAAAATACAGGTAATCCAGTGGTGTCCAGTGCTGTGGGGTCCATTACAAACAGAGTTCCGTCCAGTCCGAGTAGGAGTGTGTAGGCTGCCGCTCTCCATCCCTCATCACTAGCTCCGGTGAGGAGTCTCTGGATGAACTGCAGACGGAAGGCTGCAGTTCTGCTGGCTAGCTGCACCAGGCCCTGTCCTCCTTCCTCTTTCGGCAGGTGAAGAAGACTTTGTGGTAGCCAGTGCAGTTTGTCCCAGAAGAAGTCTACCAGTAGGGCCTGTATGCTTGCTAGCAGGTTTGGTGGTGGGTCCATACATGCCAGTTTATGCCACAGGGACGATGCTGCTAGGTTGTTGATGACCAGCACCCGTCCTCTGTAAAACATTTTTGGGACCAGCCACGTCCATCTGTTTAATCTGCCTTTTATGCTTTCAACGATGCCCTCCCAGTTTTTGTTTAAAAACTCAGCACTGCCCAGGTAGACACCCAAGTATTTAAAACCAGTCTTTTTCCACATTAAACCCCCTGGTAGTGTGGGCTGGTCGCCTCCCCATTCTCCTACTAAAATGGCTTCACTTTTAGTCCAGTTGATTTTAGCAGATGATAAAACATTAAAATCTTCTAAAACATCAGTTAAAAGATTCACATCTGCCTGTGTGTTCACCATTACAGCTAGATCATCGGCATAAGCTGAATGACAGGTTAAAATATTAAAATGAGGTATATTAAAACCAGAAAGCTGCTCTCTTAGTTTGCATAAAAGAGGTTCGATCGCTAAAGAATATAGCATGCCTGACAGAGAGCAGCCTTGTCTAATACCTCTGTGTACTTTAAAAGGGACACATAAACCACCATTAACCTTCAGTACACTCTCAATGTCACTGTACAATGTCTTGATCATTGTTATGAAGCCTGGGTCGAACCCGAAGCTTTCCAGCACCTTCCACAAGTATTTGTGTTCAACCCGGTCGAAAGCCTTTTCCTGGTCTAGTAAAATGAGACCGGTCTTTAAATCCAAGAGTTTAGAGACATCCATAATATCACGTATTAAGTGTATATTATCAAAGATAGACCTACCAGGCACGCAGTACGTCTGGTCGTGATGAATGACCTGCTCCAGTACCTTTGTCAGTCTTGAGGCTAATGCTTTTGAGAGTAGTTTGTAGTCAGTGCACAGCAGTGATACCGGGCGCCAGTTCCCCAGGTGCGTCAGGTCTCCCTTTTTTGGCAGTAAGGTCAGGACAGCCCTCCTGCAGCTCACCGGGAGCTTTCCTCCTTTCACGCTGTCCTGCATCACCTCTAGTACATCCTGTCCTATTACTGACCAAAACGCCTTGTAGAACTCTACAGGGAGACCGTCTATACCCGGCGCCCGCCCGTTCTCCAGGCCACGGAGAGCCTTCTGAATCTCTGCCAGTGTCAGTTCTGCCGCCATGTCAGTGGCAGCTTGTTCTGACAGCTTGGGCAGATTTTTCAAGAAGGTTTCCTCCATTGCATGTGCTTCTGACCACTCACTACTATACAGCTTTGAGTAGAAGCCGTGTGTCTGCTTGCGTATCTCAGTGGGCTCTGATACGAGATCCCCCGACTCTGATCGCACAGCATGTATGATTCTTTTCCGTCCATTTTATTGTTCCAGACCAAAAAAGAACTTGGAAGGAGCATCCATTTCCGTTGCGTGTTTAAACCGTGAGCGGACCAGCGCCCCCTGTGCTGCAGTGCCCAGTAGGTCGTTCATTAGGGCTTTTTTTGTTTTTCAGGGTTTCACTGTTTCCTCTGTTTTCTGTGGTCTCTAAACACATCTCATTTATCTAACAATGTCTTTTGTGACATTGAGTGTGTACTGTTGACAAAAGACTTTAGCTAGATCCCACCATTGCTGCAGAGAGCTAAAATCAGCTTTTTGTGATTTAAGACTGGTCCATAAAAAGGTAAAAGACTCAATAAAATTCGCATCTTCTAAAAGTAGAGTGTTAAAATGCCAGTAGGCGCTCTTAGGCTTGAGGTTTTTCCTACTGACAGTGCACTGCACCATGCTATGGTCGGAGATGCCTACTGGGACAATAAAACATTTAGTAAAATAAGACAGTTGATGTTTAAAACAATAAAATCGATCGAGTCTTGCCAGTGAGAGCGTGTTCTCTATGGAATGGGCCCAGGTGTACTGTCTTTGTTTCTTATTTAAGTTTCTCTATAAGTCACTTAAGTCCTGGGCCTCCATCATCTCCCACATGCGTTTACGGGAGGCCATGTGAGGTTCTCTATGGTTTCTGTCCAGGTTGTCGGTTGTGCAGTTAAAATCTCCACCCAGAATTAAAATGTCAGCAGAGTTACAGTCATTAATTATGCTGTTTAATTTGTCTAAAAACATCATCCTCTCTACTGCCTTGGTGGGAGTGTACACACAAATAAAAACAAAAACTTCATTTTCATAAAACGTTCTTACTTTTAAAAGCCTCCCATTTAAAAATTCTTCTACTGTGTAAGAGTTCGGTATAAAATTGCGAGCAGCGAGCAGTGCGACTCCACCACTCAGTGGTGTATTGTGGCTCAGGATCGCGAGCCCATCCCACTCTTTGGACCAGTCCACAGCGTTCTTGGAGTCGCTGTGCGTCTCTTGAAGTAGAGCCACATCAACATGTTTCAGTTTTAGTAGTTCATAGAGTTTGGCTCTTTTTTCGTATGTTCTTGCCCCATTTATATTTAAGCTCGCAATATTTACTTCACTCATTGAAAGGTATATAGATAAAAAGACAGTCTTATATAAAAGAAGACATACCAGTGTCCAGCATGGAGTAAAAATCATTCTAAAACTCTTCAGCGAGTTCCTTGTTTATTTTCGTAATCCATTTCTTTAATCTGAATTTTTCAAGTTCGGCGAAAAGTTTTTGTCTTCTGTAGTATTTAACGTCATGGATGAACTGTCTCTTGCTTGAGAAGTGGTCTTCTATTTTAATTTTTGAGCCCCTTTTTGTATGGATTCCTCGCTGTGTACGACTGGCATTCTTTCTTCCTCTGCGGTGAGAAGCAGCACAGAGTCTGAAATGTACCCGTCGCTGTCTGACTCCGGTTCGGGGTCTTTTTTGGGGAGTTTTTTTCCTCCTCCTTTACGGTCTTTTTTTCTTTTTGGTGCTTTGAAGGAGGGCTCCTCTTCCATTTCTATGTCCGCCTCGTCCCCTTGTGACAGTGCGGAGGCTGATGCTTCCGGTTGGCGGCTCCTCGCCCTTGTACCCATCACCGAGAGCACAGGTAGCTCCAGCGCTGCACCCGGACCCTCTGTGACCTTATCGGCCGTGCTCGGCCTCTTCGGCGCCGGCTGGGTCACGTTGGGCTCCCCTCGGTCCGGTTTGGCCGAGCATGTTGTTTCTGGTGTCTGCAGCATTACCGGGTCCCTCAGCAGACGGCCGAGCTGTAGTCGCAGGGGGAGCGGCCTCGCCCGGCACGGTCGCGTCGTGACCCGGTCGCTCAGAAGCACCAGGATCGCTCTGTCTTTCAGGACAAGCACGGACCAGATGTCAAATTGCACCACATTTAAAACATTTAATGTCAGTGTCTGAGGAGGCGAATATACTGTAGTCAAAGTTTTCAACTCTGAATTTAAAAACAGCATTTAGCTCTTCTACACCCTCTTTAAAGATCATAAAAACAACAAACGACTCTCCTAAAAGACACCAGGTGTTTGATCAGAGGGGATTTACAGCCCAGGGGGATTTTCTTTATAGGGGAGACCAGTCTTCCATATCTGGACAGTTCTGTAGCGATGACACTATCAGGTATGAAGGGAGGGACGTTGGACAGAACTATTTTCTTGGCTGGGGAGCTCAGGGGAGAAACCAGGATGTGCTCGTTATTAACACTGATTCCGTTCTGTACAAGTTTAGCCACTTTATCTACACTATTAACAAACGTCACAACAGCGCTGTTCATGTGGGAAGCAGAGACGATGTTCTCGTGTCCCACCACAACACACACTCCTCTAAACTCGCTTCCCTGCCGCACCGCGCATAGAGAGAGAGATGTAATGGAGTGTGAGGAAGGAGAGATGCTGAGATTGCTCTGAACGAGTGTGAGGACGGAGGACGAGAGGAAGCAGGAGACCGGGGCGGGCGTGTCCCTGTGTTGGAGATCAGAGACACAGATCTGCCTGGGTCATGTCGAGTCTAATCTCTCTGATCAGACACAGTGCTGCTGTAACACACCCCGAAACCACCGCAGAGAGAGAGAGAGAGAGAGAGAGAGAGAGAGAGGGAGAGGACAGGGGGAAAATGAAGAGTAAGAAAGACAAAAATAGAGCGGAAAAAGATAGAAAGAAAGAGGGAAACAGTGAGGGATGAATGAGAGATATAGAAAGAAAGAAAAATGGATGAGAGAAGGAGAGAGAGAGAGAGAGAGAAAGAGAAATGTAGAAAGAGAGGAGTGAGAGAGCAATGAAAAGAGAGTGAGAGAAAGAATGTGGGACAAAAAGAGAGAAAACAGGGAAGAAGGGAGAGAAGGAAAGAAGGAGAGAGAGTAAGAGAGAGAAACATAGTGAGGAGGAAAGAAAGAGTGAGAGAGCAGAAGAACGAGAGAAAGAGAGAGAGAGAGAGAGAAATAGAAAAGAGAGAGAGAGGGATGGTGGCCTGCACATACGGTGGTTTTGGTAGCAGTGAGAGTGTGAGTGTGTGTGTGTGTGTGTGTGTGTATTTTGGTTGCTCTCTCAGTGCTGTAGCATGACAAGCTCACAGTTCAGCACGAGCAGACTCAACACCATCTGCTTCCTCTCCCGCAAAAACACATCAGATACCACGACTGTAATTCTCAATAGCTCTGTCTCTCTCTCTCTCTCTCTCTCTCTCTCTCTCTCTCTCTGTCTCTCTCTCTCTCTCTCTCTCTCTCTCTCTGTCTCTCTCTCTCTGTCTCTCTCTCTGTATGAGGAAGGAGAACTCCCTCAGAGGTCCTGCTGTAAGCATGTTGTTTCTGTTTAAGCATGGTGGTCTCTCAGCTGTGTGTGTGTGTGTGTGTGTGTGTGTGTGTGTGTGTGTGTGTGTGTGTGTGTGTGCGTGTGTGCGCGTGTGTGTGTGTGTGTGTGTGTGCGTGTGTGCGCGTGTGTGTGTGTGTGCGTGTGTGTGTGCGCGTGTGTGTGTGTGCGCGTGTGTGTGTGTGCGCGTGTGTGTGTGTGCGCTTGTGTGTGTGTGTGTGTGTGGGACCGGGATGCCTCAGGAACGAGGCTCAGAGACCGCCGAAGCTAATTTCGATGCAGCCGAGTTTCTCCAGAATCCCATAATGACATCCTGAAGAGACAGAGCGGAGACCGCAGCAGAGAGCCCAGGCTGGAGGTCGGAGCTTTTCCAGAGCTGCCTTACTGTACTAGTGATCTTAGTGATGTTACAGTACGTGTGGAGGTCTTCGGGACACAGTTAATTTATACGCTTCTGCTTTAAAACCATAAAACCATAAACATAGAAGACTCTCGACCTCGCCGCTGGGGACACTTTTCCTGATAACAGCGAAAAGAACTCGTACAAAACTTGTTTGCGTCAGTGAAAAGCCAAGCGAAGGGAGTTTACATATTTCTTTGTGTAAGATTTAGTGGAGACGTAGCTCCATGAGTCCCAAGAATGTTGTCAAGAAGAAAAGGGAGCCGCTTTCTGTTTGGTTTTTAAAGCAGCCGATGCCAAGAGGAATCATAATTGAGGATAAGTGAGGTTTAATGTTTATTTATTTCATATTTTACTTCATTTACACGTCTTTTCCAAATGGTTTGTTTGTTTTTATATGCAAAATATATGATTATAGTGTTGGAAATTTGTAATATTGGTAATATTTTGGGTGGCTGGAACGGATTATCTGCGTTTACATTATTTCCTATGGGACAATGCGCTTCACAATACAAAATCTCACCTTAACTACGAACTCGCCTGCGGCTCGGATTAAATCCGTATACCGAGGTACCGCTGGACATCATTTGAATCTGTTAATTTGTGTACAATCACAATATCGAATATCAAATAGTGCACTTTCAAGCCGTCTGGGCCTCCGCGATATCTTTCTGAAACATGTCGCTAAGATTAATTGTCAGTGATTGCTTATCTGGTTAGGATGTAACAAGTATGCGATATATTATCCAGCCAGTGTAAGGTCAGTTCTCAGATATGAACACAGCAGGCCTTGTGGGATGTGATCCTGGTGTGCGGTGGTTAGTACACACCCAGGGTCAGGGGCTCCAGGATGCACTATGGGAGGAAGGCGAGCCTGCGGAGGAGGCAGGGTGACGCTCTGGGAGATGTTCTGCACCTTGTGAAACCTTGTGTCCAGGCATTCAGTGGATGTTACTTTGACCTGTGCCGCCTACCTTAACGTTTGTTACGCACCTCCAGAGTCCATGCCTTGATGACTCAGAGCGCTTTTGGAGGCACAAGGAGGACCTACACAATATCATACAGGTGGCTTTAATGCTGTGGGTGAGCGGTGTGTGTGAGTGTGTGTGTTTTGAGAGTGAGAGCGAGGAGGTCATGTGTGGTCGATGAGTCACGGTAGAAAAGGCGCTTGTTTTGAGTGGAGAGAAAATGCTGACGTCTCCGGAGGCAGAGAGAAGGAGAGAGAGAGAGAGAGAGATGACTTTTCCCTGATCTTCTCTCCAGCAGGTCTAACTGCTCTTCTTACTCCTTATGAGTCACTCTGCTTCACCTGTTGATGGTGAAATAGGTTCACTTTCAGCACCAGTACACCGCCGGTCTCGCCCCGGGCAGAGATGATGATGATGATGTAATACAGGTTTACTGAAATATTATGCAAATGGTGTTGATTTTGCATCAGGAGATTTACCAGAGCACGAAACTTTGCCATCAAAAGATCCAGACGACGTTCTTATTGATGATTAGCTGTGCCTGCGATTTTTTTTTTTTTTTTTTTGCGTTTTCTAAGTAGATTTCATTAGCACACTCATAAGTGTGTATTAAAAAATGTACAGTGCCATCTGTCTTTTGAGATGAACTAATGATTTATTTCAAGGTTGATTTTTAGGCATGAAATAAATGCATTTTCTATTTAAAATTTAAATCAACATATCTTCTCTTCCCGTGGGCCAAGTGCGATGAAACAAAGCCTGTATGTTACTTCAAGCTCGGCAAAATGCACCTGTGAAAACCCCATTAAAATTTGCTCAGTAGTTTTTATGAAATGCATGCACAAACAAACAGACAGACAGAAATTCTATTACTCATCTTTCGTTCCACCAAATTCTTTTTTTTTTTCACAAATATCTTCAATGTACAGACATGCCAACTTTACAGTTCTATTATATATTTATATTTATACACACGTGGACAAAATTGTTGGTACCCTTCGGTCAATGAAAGAAAAACTCACAATGGTCACATAAATAACTTTAATCTGACAAAAGTAATAATTAAAAAAAATTCTGTGAATGTTAACCAATAAAAGTCAGACATTGCTTTTCAACCATGCTTCAACAGAATTATTAAAAAAAATAAACTAATGGAACAGGCCTGGACAAAAATGATGGTACCCCTAGAAAATACTGAAAATAATGTGACCAAAGGGACATGTTAATTCAAGGTGTGTCCACTAATTAGCATCACAGGTGTCTACAATCTTGTAATCAGTCAGTGGGCCTATATATAGGGCTCCAGGTGGTCACTGTGTTGTTTGGTGACATGGTATGTACCACACTCAACATGGACCAGAGGAAGCGAAGGAAAGAGTTGTCTCAGGAGATTCGAAAGAAAATTATAGACAAGCATGTTAAAGGTAAAGGCTATAAGACCATCTCCAAGCAGCTAGATGTTCCTGTGACTACAGTTGCACATATTATTCAGAAATTTAAGATCCATGGGACTGTAGCCGACCTCCCTGGACGTGGCCGCAGGAGGAAAATTGATGACAAATCAAAGAGACGGATAATCCGAATGGTAACAAAAGAGCCCAGAAAGACTTCTAAAGAGATCCAAGGTGAACTTCATGCTCAAGGAACATCAGTGTCAGCTCGCACCATCCGTGGTTATTTGAGCCAAAGTGGACTACATGGGAGACGACCAAGGAGGACACCATTGTTGAAAACAAATCATAAAAAAGCCAGACTGGAATATGCCAAACTACATGTTGACAAGCCACAAAGCTTCTGGGAGAATGTCCTATGGACAGATGAGACAAAAATGGAACTTTTTGCCAAGGCACATCATCTCTATGTTCACAGATGGAAAAATGAAGCATATGAAGAAAAGAACACTGTCCCTACTGTGAAACATGGAGGAGGCTCTGTTATGTTCTGGGGCTGCTTTGCTGCATCTGGCACAGGGTGTCTTGAATCTGTGCAGGGTACAATGAAATCTCAAGACTATCAAGGGATTCTAGAGAGAAATGTGCTGGCCAGTGTCAGAAAGCTGGGTCTCAGTCGCAGGTCATGGGTCTTGCAACAGGACAATGACCCAAAACACACAGCTAAAAACACCCAAGAATGGCTAAGAGGAAAACATTGTACTATTCTAAAGTGGCCTTCTATGAGTCCTGACCTCAATCCTATTGAGCATCTTTGGAAGGAGCTGAAACATGCTGTCTGGAAAAGGCACCCTTCAAACCGGAAACAACTGGAGCAGCTTGCTCATGAGGAGTGGGCCAAAATACCTGCAGAGAGGTGCAGAAGTCTCATTGACAGTTACAGGAATCGTTTGATTGCAGTGATTGCCTCAAAAGGTTGTGCAACAAACTGTTAAGTTAGGGGTGCCATCATTTTTGTCCAGGCCTGTTCCATGAGTTCATTTTTTAAAAATAATTCTGTTGAAGCATGGTTGAAAAGCAATGTCTGACTTTCATTGGTTAACATTCATAGAATTCTTATTTATTATTACTTTTGTCAGATTAAAGTTATTTCTGTGACCATTGTGAGTTTTTCTTTCATTGACCGAAGGGTACCAACAATTTTGTCCACGTGTGTGTGTATGTATATATATATATATATATATATGTTCTTGTTAAGCAGCACAAAGTCTATCAAAATAATAAAAATTGACAAAGATACACTGAAAGTGCTCAGAGTGCTGGACATCATGATTTTTAAGATTTTTCAAGAAAAAAACAGTATTGAACCAGACCATTTCTTCTGGTTTGGGCTTGTTCTCTTAAACATGCACACATTTCATATCTACAGTTTGTATCTTTAACCTTGTAATGCGCATAAATCATAAGTATAAATCATTTCTTTAAAGTAATTGCAGTCCATTTATGTAACCTGATTTTTTAAAGGTCCACATGAAGATCGAACTGAACGATACTTCACCTCAGCTCCCTCCTGACGTTTTAAAATAACGTGAGCGCATGGATTACTCTCTCAGGCGCCGGTGCCAAACCTGTACACATTCCGAGAGAATTTCATTATGGATTCTAAACTGCACACTAACTAACTAAGATGATGATGATGATGATGAAATATTAACGATACCAAACTCCATTCCACAGGAACGCATGTTAGAAATTATTTCTGGTCCCCTGCCTCAATAATCAAACGCACTACAGCTTTGAGATCTGGCAACTTCTTTTTAATTGTATTTAATTAAGCCCTTAGGACAGATGTTTAAGAATACATGGAAATAAATATTTATAACGTTATGTAACGTGTCTTTATTTCTTAAACTCATAACACAATTCCAATAGGCTAGAGGAATCACGTCAGGGTTCCAACGCTTAATGAAAATCTTCTGTGACCACTGTGATGGACCGCTAGACGTTAATACGTTTATAATTGTACACATTCTTTCCTAATCATTGCAGCTGAATATTAAACGAGGAGGAAAATCATCATTAGTTTTGCAGCCGATAAAGAGATCAAACCCACAAGTACTGCTGGGCCCTTGATCGACTGCTGTTGGACTGAGATGTACAGGACACTGCTCGGCCCCCCCCAAAAAAGTTGCACAATCCAAGATTTCATTAACTCTTTTAGCATTGATTACTGTTCGGTGCACACTATGATGGCGAATTCATGTATGAAAAGGATTTTCCTCACGCTCCCAGAGCCACGTTATCACACTGGAGTCTGGAATATGCCATTTACATCAAGAAGGAAAACTCCATAGATGTGATAACCTGGTCATTCAGGACATTCAGGTGGTCAGCTGACTTGATTTTATTGCCACATAACGTTGCTGAGCCTACAGTAGACCTGAGCAACTGAAGCAACCCCAGATCCAGAGGTGGAAAGTAACGAACTACATTTCCTCGCGTTACTGTAATGGAATAGTTTTTTTGGGTACTTAAAATCTGACGGACAAAACAGATGCCAGTAATGCAGACTAACAAGTGATGAAGCATCTACGTGATCTTCATTCATGATTTTTTCCAACCACATTTCTCCCACAAAGTTAAAGCTCAGACGCTATCCTTCAGTTCTTAGCCCAGGTGCTTGATGGAGGCCAATAGTTCTGAAATGGTGACCTTTTTTTGGCCAGGAAGTGGATAAGGAGATAATTGTAATTCATGTACAATGGGTATTCAAGTCAAACCCAGGACTTATGATGAAATTTCTGGTGAATGAAGGTGTAAAAATGAGAAGAAGGCTGCACGTCCGTGAATGATCAACGATCTTGGTGCCCACTACAGTCGTTCCCGTGAAAATTTGAAAAAGTGGAACGTCTGATCGTTAAAAATATCAACGGATAACTTGCCGGAAACCTGCTGACAAGACGCATCCGTCTGTGTGAACTGTACACACAATCATTGACCAACACCACTTGCACGTTACAGGAACTCAGCCTGGAGTTATTGCCACGTTCACCGTACAGTCCTGACCTCGCTCCAGGACATTTCCATGTGATTGGACCGTTAAACTTTCTACCTTGATGGTATCCAAGTGCATTAGTCTAGCAGGAAGATGATATAGAGAAATAAAGGGAGCGTTTGTTTCGTTATTCCGCGCAATTAAAAGTCCAGGTTTGATTTAAACGTCCCTTGTAGAAAAATAATTTGTGTATAAGGAGATAAATGTACAGTAGGTCACCCTGGATAAGGGCCTCTGCCCAGTGCCATAAATCATGTAAATCGGCAAAGCTTCAAATGTAGTAAACTACCACGTTGGCTATAAAATATTTATAATAAGGTTAACGATAAGAATATGTGGGTAATGTGTCAGAAAATTATTCTTTGCCACACTATTCTATCAGACGATCTGGCACCCTAAAGGGCTCCTCGGGTTAACCTTTTGGGAGAGTCCTTACAAGTTTTATGCATAAACCCTGTAAGGAATTTCCTCTTTCCACATGGAGACGCTTTGCCCTATATTTCAGACTGACTTTTGTATAAAAGTGTTTACACCCAGCGAGCCAGTGGAACCCAATAAAATGTTTCAGTAGTTATGTTTTATAGAGCAGCAGGCCAGCGTGCATGGGGAAATTACAGCTGGGATTTACAGCCGACTTCATGCAGAAGACAATTCAGGGCTCCGCGTTAATTTGGCCATCCATTTGAGCGCTGCAGGAGGAAGCGCTACAGCTTGCCGCGCCTGTGGCACCTGTGATTTGTAGGTTGCAGGCCTTGAGGTCAGTCTTGGCTCCTGCCTGTACTTTGACCTCCATTTGTCTTTACTTTAATTACATTTATAACCTCTGAGAGTCAGAGCAGACGCACCAATACATACCGTTATACTGGCCTTTATTTCTTTTGCTAGTAAATATCAATTTGCTGGCAAATAATGAAATAAAAGTCTTCAATGCACATTATTGAACAACGTGTAGTCGAGTTAGTTCTAAAAATTACACTAATGGGTAACGAATTAATGGTCACATGTTCTGCTCTTTTTTAAACAAGTTTGTATAGGAGTTGGTGAGGCAGTGGGTGGCTCGGTCGTTAATGCGTTGGACTAATGATTGGAAGGTTCCAGGTTCAAATCCCAGCACCACCAAGGGCCCATGAGCAAGGCCCTTAACTTTAAATTGTTCATGTGTGTAATGACATAAATGTAAGTCGATCTGGATGGGGACGACTGTGTTTTAGCTCAGATCCTGGCTTCTTGATTTTCTTCCTTTTTCACTCCTTTTCCAAACGCCCTGTTTCAGTGTCTGTAGCTTTAAATGTTCTCCCTTCTGACATCCCTTTGTGGAAGTGCATTTTTCTAGCCGATCAGAAGACTTGGACCGTAAATGTTGTTCATATTCAGGATGTTTTCAAGCAATTCACAGTTTTCAGGCTTTTCTTACCCACATTTCTGACAAACAAAATAAACAAAAAAAATATGTAGATTGTTAATTTATCGATCCATCGAAAGGCTCTCTTGGTTCTGATTTGCTTGTTTAAGCCCAGACCAAATCAAAAAAAGGTTAAAAAAAACAAAAAAAACAAATATCAGTTTTTTTTCTTCCTTAGACTGGAGACTTACCTGAACATCTAAAATGACTTAAAATTTTAAGTCCTATTTTTAGGAAAAAGTGGTGACTCCATTAGACAAATGGGTCCAACCGGCGACACATACTCCCCATATCTGTAGTACTGTATATCTGTAGTTTCTGTGGCAGTCACTTACGCGGTCGTTTTGCCAGCTTGGTGCTCGATGGTTTCTGAGAGCTTGGGGGTAAAGGACCTCGCTCAAGGGTCCAACAGTGTCAGCCCGGCAGCATCCAGGCTCAAACCGGAGACTTCCTGATCAGTAGTCCAACATGTTACCCATCGAGCCATCCCTGCCCTCCCATTATGGTGTGGGGGCATTTATTTATTTGTTTGTTTATTTATTTATTTATTTATTTTGCCTCCATAGTTCTTCTACGGAGTTCATAGTTCTCACTGTGGCCTTGCGTCTCCAGGAGGGTCCGATTCCTTCCTGGAGTCTCTGTGCATGGAGTTTGCATGTGCCTGGTGGGTTTCCTCTGGCTTCCTCTCACAGTCCAAAGACATGCAGATTAGACTAATTGGCGCTTCCAAATTGCCCATAATGTGTTTGTGTTGTGATGGATTATCATCTCATCCAGGGTGTACCCCGCCTCATGCCCTGGTGCTCCTGGGATGGGCTCCAGTCCCTCGCGTCCCTGTACAGGATAAGCTCTGTAGAGAACGCGTGACTCTGACTGGAGTGATCTTCGTCAGCATCTTACTAATTAATACATTTTTATGCATTTTAAAAAAGCGCATTAGGAGATTATGAGGTCTGCTTATTGCACATGACAAGCATGTGAAACTGCTGTCATGTCCTAATAAATGAAGATCTTCATTCTGATGGAATTCTCCTGGAATAATGCCACGGTCACGGGATTATGCAAACAAATGCAATGCAAAATGTTTGTGAGACTCTTTGAGATACTCCTTAAACTCTTAAGTCATTTCTCAGTGACACTGAGACAACACAGGGATTCTATCAGAGAGGGTTTGGGAGCTCAGCTACATCCAGCTGGTGGTTCTGGCAACATTCTGAAGCCAGATGGTCGGACTGCCAAGGACAAGGTTGTGAGTTCAAATCCCGTCAATGCCTAGGTACCACAGTTTTAGCGTGAAGGCTAAAACACGCACCTTGGAGCAGCGTAACACCCTCAGATGAAGGTTTTATACACCACAAAGGATGTACAGGGATGTTTTTTTTTCTTCGCATGATCAGGATTCGAGCTTTATCATCTTTTGTACCATTCATGTGTACCTGAAACGATGTATGTGGTGGACCTTTAGCGTGATGCATTACTCTCAAAGCTAATTAAATCTACAAGAGTGGTCCTTAATTATTTCTGAAGGTCACATTATGATGTAACAGGCTGTTCAAACTGGGTAGGGTAGGACAAAAAGTACCCTTGAGCGGAATACCTCAGTGACAAGCAGCCGTACACTTTAGTACCCTTTTTGTTTCTGAGAGTGCACCCACTAGCACTGGCATCACTAAATGGCGAACGGCGATCCTGATCCCGGACAGAGTGACGGCTCTATCCGGACCCTGATGCTTTTCTGATAAATGAGAATAATCAATATACCAGTAATCTACTACATCTACATCTAGGCATTTGGCAGACGCCCTTATCCAGAGCGACTTACATTTATTTATTTATTTATTTTTATCTCATTATACATCTGAGCAGCTGGGGTTAAGGGCCTTGCTCAAGGGCCCAACAGGGACAACTTGGTGGTAGTGGGACTTGCAAACTGTAAAAAAAACAAAACAATTTAAACTGTCAGGACGAGCAAACCGGATCTGACCAAAAAAAAAAAAAAAATCTGAATTGAAACTATGCAATTTGTAATGTGAACACAGCCTTACAGTAGTTCCAATGAGGCCACATTCTATACAGGTGTGTGCTTTAAACTTAAAAAAGACTAAGATTGGATTATTAGTCATGTGCACCTTATTTTTTTTTTTTTTTCACATATCTGAATTAGGAAGCTGAGATCAGAGCACAGGGTCAGATAGGGTTACGGCTCAAGGGATCAACAGTGGCTACTTGGCGGTGCTGGGGCTCGAACCGCTGTCCTTCTGATCAGTAACCCTTAACGGTTTTTGTCACCACTGCCAGCTGTAATGGTCAGGTGTCCACATACTTTTGGTCCAAATGGTGTCTGAGTTAATTCTACGTCTGTATACGAGTACATAAGTCTATATGATGTACATAAGTGTATATGATGTATGTAAGTGTATATGATGTATGTATAAGTGTATATGATGTTCTTTAGACACAGAGGATAAACTAGTTAGTGTGATGAACCTCTGTCAAGAAGACAAGGGGTGAGCGCTCGCCCTATCATCCGGAGATCGCTAGTTCGAATCCCGGGTGGTGCTGTAACCTCTCGCAGCCGGAGGTCTAGAGAGAGCTGATTGGCCGAGCTCTCTCAGAGGGGAGGGATGAGAGGTACTTAGTGCTCCTACATTAATCACGGCTCT